>VXBC01006492.1:30398-101711 GCA_013399945.1 Ploceus nigricollis
TCTTCCTGGGCTGTCTACTGCAACACACCACCAACTGGGAATGCTGGAAGAGAGATTTCTGAAGCTTTTAGAGTTTTCCCAAAAATACATATTAATGGAGTTAAAGCCAACCAGAAGATCAATTTTGTAAAAATTCTTTTTGAAATAATGATACCAAGTGTTTTGTTTACTTGAATTGAGAGTATTGGCATTTCCATTCCATCTATTAGAACAACTTATTTGAAGATAAAGGTAATTTTGGGTGATGTTCATTTCCTTAATTTAAAGTATTTGTTGTCAGTGATTCAGTTCCCTCAATTAAAAGACAGAAATCTGTCAACATCAGCCCCAATCTACACAAAATTTTCATTTGCTGACACTTACAATTTTTGGGGGTGCAGGGGCCACTGTGGCACCCTGTTCCCAGACACATTTCTCTCCTGGCAGCAGAGAAGGGACATAGAGGAGCCAGCCCAGCCCAGAGCTGCCCTGAAGCCCTGTGAGATCTGGGCTTTCTTGTCAGCTCTTCTGATGAGAAGGATGAGAGCATTCTGCACAAGGGAATTGCGACTATCATTTCCAAATGAGCTATAAACCATAAAAAGGTGTCAACCTAGCCAGATGGAATAATTGGTACATTGCTTCCAGTTAAAGAAACTACTGCTGTTCCATAATTCTCTTCTGTTTTTCTTTTCCTTTTGTTTGCAAAGACACTGAATCAGGAGAACTTAGGTCTCCAAGCAAATAGCTCTACAATGAGCATAATAAAACCACTTTTCTGATTTCATAGCTGAAATCGTACATGGAGAAGATGGAGAATGTTTCCTTTCCAACACAGATGTATTAGTGATCAGCAGCAGTGCAAGCAAAATGCAGGAAAAATTTGTATTAAAAATATATATGTATTTATTTCTGCATGTTTATAAGCATAAAACAGAACATATATATAATCTGCTAAATATAGAAAGAGTTCTTGGATAAACTGGCTCCATATAGCTAAAACCAATAGCTCAGAGCCTGAGTTCCTTGCCCATGATGAAAACTTTAGCTTTTTCAGCTGCTAGGTTATTACTGTCCACATGTAAAGGACTATTCCTGGTTTACAGACACAGGAAAATACTTCTTACTTCTAAAGATTCCCTTGGAAAAATAGTGATTTTTTTTAAATAAAAAAATTAAAATATCTCAGTTTAACTGGAGAAAGTTATAGACTTTCAAAAACCATATGTAAAGTAGTCTGTCAGAAACATGAAGATCTCATTAGGGCTTTTTGATTAGATTGGTGGATCACTTGTATAGCACAAGTGATTTCAAATCTTTATTAAATTTTTCAGGGAGATAAGGGTTAGCTTAATTCCCTGCCAGCCAAAGTCACTGAATGAGAAGCAGGAGAGTAGCAGTAAAATCAGATGAGTTGTTCTGGCCATAAAGTCCAGGTGGGAAAAGTGATTCTTCCATGCCCTCAGAAGCTGGTCTCCAACAGCCCCATTTCCCTGGCAGAGATGTTTACACGACTCAGAGGTTTTAGATAGACAAAATGGGTCATGGAAAATTGCCTTGGTTTTAATAACAGTCGTACTCGTTAAGTTCAGTAGGCAGATGAAGAATGAAATCAGATGCTCCCAGGAAACACAACTTGCTTAGATTTCACCTTCTGTGGCATCCAATTTACAAAAGCTTCCTTTATACTATGCTTCATTTTCACATTCCTTGCTTTCTCCTGCCTGAATCCTTCTCTTCATTTCCGTCAGGGTCGTTGCTGAATCCCAATTAAATCATAATGACGAGTGAGAACAAAGAGAAGAGCAACACAACCAAAGCAGACCTGAGCAGGTGACAATTGCACACTGCTGCTCTCATGGAAGGTCGTTTCAAAGTATCGTGTCAAACAAATGAACTAATTACAACATGTCTTCAGTGAACCCTGGGTAGGATTTCACGGCAGAAAAACTCTGTGTCTAACATAAATCTAAAGACAGGAAGAATAGCTTGTACCCAAAACCCTGCTTCAGTCAAAGGGGCACTCTGAAAGCTTAAACTCAAGCAAATGCAAAAGCTTAAGTCACAAAGGATGAGCAGTAAAGGAGCACAGAAACAGTCAACACAGCTCAGACTAGGTTTCCTCCTATGTCCTTCCCTGTTCTGCTGTTACACACTGTTGGAAAGAAGTGCCTGATTTTGAAGGAAATGCATTCCTGCCAGTGGGGAGTTGCAGCAGATTCATGCTCCAAAGGGCACTACAGAGGTGAAAACACCAGCATTACTGGTGCCTGCTACACTCCTGGCTGCAGCAGGCACTTCCACAGACCAGCCAGCAGTCTGCAAATGTGTTTATTATTCTTTGTTTCATGCTTGTGCTGTTAGTCCTTCTCACCTGTGTAATGACAGCCAGTGAGGAGGGGAGTTACAGTGAGCATTAGTCTGTCTGCTCACATGTGCCATCACCAAATCCACCAACCAACCCAGTACTCACTGGAAATCTCCCTCAGCAGCTTCCCACCTTTCTCTTGGGCCTGCTCAGTTTAGAGTACAAAAGGGAATAAAATACAAATCTTAAGTCTCTGTGCCAGGATGTGTATTGGGTGCCTGGGACAACACACCATTGCAGGGATGAGTGAGCATTTTGGGACAGTGCAACTGTTGCACAGCACCATGAACATCTTGTTACAGGAGGGGCAGTACTTTGTAAACTATTTCAATAGTTCTTCCTTGTACACATCTTATACTTCTTAAAATAGCTTGAGGAAAAAAAAAAAGCAGATGTCTTCAGTGAATTGTTGATCCTTTGATAACAAAGCAAGCAATTTCTGGAACAGCCTGAGGGGAATTCACATTGGGTTTTAAGCAATAAAGCAAATTAGCACCATAGCTTGAAAGGTTAACAGACAGTATAATCCCATGTAATAGTAGGGGAAGAAGATGAAATTATTAAAAAATCAATTTGTTGCTATCTTGTAATGTTGTTTATTATCAATGATAGCAAAACCACCTCCTCTGCATTCCATAAAGAATTCCTGCACACACAGTATGCATGACTGCCTCTATCCTGGGCAGGTGGTACAGAGGATGGACAAGGCAGGTGAAATAAAGGCATGGAAACACAAAGGGGAGTGGGACAGAGTGGGGACACCACCACCAGGTGTGGGGACACCACAGCCTTTGAATGGACGATGTGAGGCCTTAACCCATGACTCACAGAGCCTCTCAAACACACCCAGCAAAACACAGCTGAACCCCTTCCCCCAAATGCCCATCTCAAGCATCTGCAGGGAGCAGTGATGTGCAGACCAAAGCTTTTGCTCTGTCACACAACATCAGAAAGGATTCCTTGGTCCCCAAGCACAGAAAGCCCCACTTCTCCTGAGGGCTGGTGGCCAGAGGAGAAGAGACCAGCTTGTGGATGTTGTGGGTTGGCAAGCTGTCACACACACACAGGCATTCCAAGTGGGGCAACTTACTGTGCTGCACAGCTGGGCTGTGCTTGGTGGCTGAGCTGGCTCACTTGGAGCTAGTTAGGTACCCTTCTAAACAGATACTACTCTCATACAGATGAGCAAGCTTCCTCCAAGCTCCGAGTCCCCCAAGAGCTCTGTGTGTGCTTCAGCAAGCGCTAGACCTGGGCTAATGCATTCTGACACAGGGTGTTACTGAACAGAGACAGCTCAGACTCAGCTGTGGGCATGAGCAGAGCAAACTCACACAGACCTGCCAAAGGCTGCAGACATAACTCCAGCCACCCTGCAGTTAGCAGTGTAAGCACATCTCCTCCAGAGGAGTCACGTCTGATTAATCCTCCAGCCCTCCTTCACTGAAACACCAGGCAGAAAACGAGACGGATCCATTCTTCTCTGAAAAACCATGTAACACCCCATCATTACTCAAAACACCTTCAGAGTTATCACCTCCCACTTC
Organism: Ploceus nigricollis; assembly: GCA_013399945.1. Classification (NCBI taxonomy): domain Eukaryota; kingdom Metazoa; phylum Chordata; class Aves; order Passeriformes; family Ploceidae; genus Ploceus; species Ploceus nigricollis. Next base: position 34,290 of record VXBC01006492.1, read on the forward strand.
CTGTCACCACAGCCTTTCGGAAGATGAGGCAAATGCACAAGAACAAAAAAGCAGGAAATCTCCGTTTTCCCCAGAGCCCATCAAACACAGCTCACAGGGGTTGTCTGACCGTCAACACAACACTGAATTCACATCACCTTTCCCTCCAGGCCCCTGAATCTTCCTCCCGACAAGCACTTGAAAGGACAATGGGCACAGCCACCACAAACCCTTTCCCTCCACCACTTCCCACGAGACTCAGCTGAGCCACCTTTCCTTGGGAGCTTCGGGCAATGGGGATGAAGATGGAACAGAGGCTGTCCTGCCTTGCTGCTGGAACTGTGGGGGACCCTCACCCAGCACCCTGCAGTGCCTGGCACTTCCCAGCAGCTCCCTGTGCCCTGACCATGCTTCAGCACACTGGACTTGGGGGCTGGAGCAGCCTCAGCTCCTCTGTGATTCCAAGTATCAGCTCAGCAGCTTCAGAGATTCCCACCAGTGCTGATTTATTTCAGTCCCTTGGTGAGCAGCTGCAGTTCAAATAATAGAGAATATCTTACTCAGACTCCTGTGTGACACAATGGCCCTTTAAGGCAACAGGTTGATTATCTTTGCTTTCAGTCAAACCACTGGTGGTCACAGAATTACTGGATATTTACTGGTCTCTGTGCCAGGGTTTGAAAAGCTATCTTGTCTGGAACGTTTAACAGTTTGGTTTTCCACATAGATGATTTTAGCATATCTGAAACTGCTTATCCATCATCCCACAGAAGCTTGCAAGTCATCGTGTGAAAGTTATTCTCTTCCTTAATGGATAAAATATGCTTGCCCTGAAGAATAACACAAATTTTCTCAAAACATATTTTTTTTCTTTTTTATTTTTCAGTTTTTTGACTTATTTTTTTAGAATGAAAAGACTACAAACATTGCCTCATATGATGGAAAGTGGAAAGAATTTAAAAAGGGAGGCAAAGAGTACAAAAAACTCTGCAGGTGGGAGAAAAGAAAATGTTTCTTTCAGCAAAACCAAGACTAAGTGCAAATACCAAGAAAAAGATGAATGACACATCTCACAGTGTGACATAGTAGGCATGGCGAGACAGGTTATGGACATTGGTAGCTTTAGAAATGGGAGTCTGCCAAGAGTTCTGTCCAGTTCCACATGCAAGAATGAAGAGTTTGAAGGCTCACAGGTGGTTGTGGGGGCTGGACCATGCTCTCTCAGGCCCCTGTTCTGCCTGTGATGGTCACAGCTGCACTGGACAGGGAGGTAAGGGGTCCCAGGAAGAGAGAAAACTTTGAAAAACAGTGTGGGGATAGTTTTAACCCTGCCTCTTCCCCTCCTTTCCCTTCCTTGCTTTGGGCACCAGGTTGAGCCATGTGAGCAGAAGAGACCAAGAGTGAGCCCATGGGAGCTGACTCTCATCCAAAGGACTGTGTTGCCCTGAACTGCCTCTTGCTTGGACCAGGACCACCAGCCAGCCTGCTGAGAGCAGTGCCCCGGCCTCTCTTCTGTCCTGATTGTACTGGGGCCAGTTTGGGATCTCACCATTCCTTATTTCTTTATCTTGAGGTTGTTTGTAATGAGACTTACATATTGAGTACTCTTCTGTGGTGGGATCCTGCATGAAAGCACGTGGTTTTGTGACTACCTGCTCCCCTAGCACATCTTCAAAGCCTTGCACATCAAAAGGTGCAGGAAGGCCTGTTCTGAACAACGGCTATGAGACAAACTGGCTTTGTGCACCACCGCCCACATTTTCATTTCAGCTCCTGTGTGGAGTACAAAGAAGCCAAGCAGCACTTGGGTTCCTCTGGCACTTTGAACTCAGTGGAGCTGAATGTCCTACTTGCACTCCTGGTTTGTTACGGAAAGACAATGTTGTGATTTCTGGTACGGAAATGAAGGTAAGGCCTTCCCAGGTGAGAAACCGTGTCTTTGATAAAGCTGCAACAAAGAGCCATGCCAAGTGCTGGTCTAGTGGTTTTGTTTTAACGTGGAACAAGCACAGGTGTTAGAAACTAAAACACTACAGGAATAATGCAACATTGCTAAGCTATCTTTTTGCCATCTGTCAAGTTTGCAATATTTTCAAACTACTCCCGAGCGAATCGCTAAATCATCACATCTCTCTTCCTATGACATAATCAAATAGAATACAACTGCTAATGCAGTACATTTAACCTCTATCAGGACTTTGTACATTTGTGCAGAACCATAAACCAGTTGTTAGTGCATGCCAGAAGACTTCTGGCAGCCTTCCTAAGGATTTGTCAAAAAACAATTAGGATCCTTATTGCAGCTAATGTGGAGCCACAGGCCAACTGGTGCTGGGCATCACAGCCCTGTCACCAGCAGCCTTTGCAGATAATAAGGATCCAGAGCTGGGGGATTTATTGCTGTGGACAAAAGCACTGTGACTTTCTTTTCCCAGCATCTTTGTCACTTGATGAGTGTCACGCTTTTCTCCTCACTACCCAAATTACCTCCTGGGCTGGGTGCTGATTGTTTTAGAGTGACCAGGCAATGTTCTGATTCAGAGAGTCCCAGTGAGGCCTGAATCACAGAATCAAAGAATCAACTGGGTTGGAAAAGACCTTTGAGGTCATCGAGTCCAACCTATGCTCCAACGCCAACCTGTCAACCAGACCATGGTACTGAATGCCACATCCAGGCTGTCCTTAAACATCTCCAGGAACAGTGACTGCACCACTTCCCTGGCAGCCAGCTCCAATGCCCCATCATCCTTCCTGTGAAGAACTTTTTCTAGCACGTCCATTAAATCTTGAGTGCAGGAATTAAGCAGGAGAAAACAGCTGAGCTCATTATTTTTTGTTTTCTCTCTTCTACATGAAACCAATGGAACCAGTTTATTTGTGTCCTGCTTTCAATTTAAAAAAATATTATTCTTTTTAAGTGTTAAGAAAGCAAACGTGGAATGAGCCACCCCAATTACTGTTACCTGTGGATTAATAGGTAGGATTAATAGTAGGATACTGCCCTACCCATCTTAGAAAAATAATTAACTAATTCTTTATTCTGTAAGCTCTTCGCATATCTGCAATTTTCTGCTTTTCTGCCCCCTTGCTGATACAATTTTATCTTACAAGTTTATTGACAGTAAATACCACAAATTTTTATCTTCTCAGAAGAAAACTCTGGTGCTTTGGACCCTGCTAAAGCTGTGGCTCTTCAGGATGACATAAGCTTTGCATAATGAGATGCTATTGAATATTAGCAACTGAAATATCAATAATTAAAAGAATGCAATGCAATAAGAGCATTTTCCAGATTATGACCACCTATGGATCACCACCAATTAGAAGGAGGTTTGAGCAGAAGCTTGGACATAAGCAAAGCTTTGAAAATAAAAAGAGTGGAGAAGTTAAGAAGGGAGGAAAAATTGCTTCGAGGTAATAAAAGAAAAATCTCGTAGTGTGATCGAAGGAGAACCACAAGAGCTGATTTGATACAAAGAATGCTTCAGTTTTGCTTTAAACACTCTAAACCGTAAGGGCAGACCTTCTTTTGGTACACCCCCAAAAGCTTTATTTCTCACAGAAAGAGTAACTGCAATATATTGCAGGTCATGGTTTTAACTAAGAAAGATGTTGGACTGGCAGATCAAAACCACCTCTGACCTCTGGACTATTGCAACAACAAGGACTGTTCCATCAGAGAGATCAAGAGGAGATGAAAATAAATGTGCCTAAAGGGCAAGAGGTGCTAAAGCCAAAACAGAGCAGAGCTGGAAACTGAAGCAGCACTATCTTTACTGAAAAACTGGCAGAGGATAAGATTAGCTAGTTTGAGGAGTAGGAGATGGGCAGGAGGCTCCTGAGGATCGAAGCCAGGCCTCATAATCAAAGAAGAAAATTTAAAAATGGTCAAACCAGCAATAGAAGAACAGAGGCTACCACAGATGTCAAACATTAGTCCTTAAACTACTTAAAGTGCTGCTCTCATCAGATAACAGTGTGCTTTGGAATTTTGGGGTACAGAATCAAAATAGCCAAATTCATTCCCACCCACAGTGCTAAAGGACATCTTCCACAGTAACATCACCTTAGCATTTCAAAATCTATGCATGTGAGTATCACCACCCGTGTCCTAAAGCAGCTTTTTGGTCCCTGGTAGGTCAGCTCTCTGCACGACTCCTCATCCTGAAGAAGAGTCCACCCTGTCTCTGTTCCCAGGACAGCCAGATGGCACAGTGGAACCACCAAGAAAAAGGTCACTTGTTCAAAGAAAACTGCTTTACATGGACTAACAGAACCCCTAAGCACAACAAACAAAGAGCTCCTGAGCTCTTCAGAAAGCTTTTTTAATGCACTTCAGGGCTATGGTAGGTGAAAACCACAATATATTTTCAAAAGACGTTCACCCTGTCACATCACACACAAAATGCAATGTGCAGGATGGATGTCACGGCACCAGAGGGGCTAAAACCAGAAATGCAGAGGTAACATTTAGTCCTTCAGCAGCAAAGGGAAGTTTTGCAATGGAATTTCAATGGATGTGGAACTAACACTTACAAGAGTACATTTGGGAGCTTCACCCCTGGGGCACAAATTAGCAAAAAAACCCAAACCTAAAGAACACTTTGTTTCTGAAGAGGGCCAATAGATTTTGTGTGTGTTAATGTCTGTGGGCTCCTGAGCTCGTTACCAGCTCTGTCATTATATCACACTACCTGCTTGCTGCTCTCTCACCAACAGAAATTTTTATATTTCAGAAAGGGGAAAAAAAAAAAGCCAATTAATAAACAAGAGCAACTCTAACTTGTAATGCTTCACTACTCCAGCTAAATGCCTGTAGTGCTACTTACTCACTGCCACTTTTCCCACATGCTTTTTAATGAGCTCCAGGAAGAACTGAATCCCAGGCAGGATGGAGTGTATGAGACCCATCTGAGACCCAAGCTGAGAAGCAGAAGATGCCACCACTGCCTCCACGGTGACTTGTCCAAGCCACAAAAGGTATTGTTAGTGGCAGCAGCCTGAGCACGAGTGATGTCAGCAGGGACCTTCCTGCAGGAGCAAATCCTAATGGAGAGGTTTGGCTGAAGGGGGTGATGCCTCAGGTTTTAGCTTTTATATTTTTCAGATTCTCTGCTGCTTTAGTGTGCACTTCTGAGCTTCATATTAGGGGATGGTGAGCTCTCTGCACAGAGCAGGGAGACAAAACAATTCCTTCTCTAGCTGGGGACCAAGCACAAAGGATCCAAATTTCAGGCCCAAGAGCATAAACAACGTGGACTGAAGAGAGAAAGAAAGGAAGGATGGGACTTCATAACCTAAAGCTGGAATTGGACAATTAACTCCAATATGCAAATGGACCAGAACTGATCAAAGTGACAGACCCCATGACCAGGTGTCCATTTTGTGACCATTTTGGTTCATCTTGGGTGCAGCCCTGGCTGGGCTCTGGTGCTGCCCAAGGTGCATCCACTGAGGCCTTTTAATAAATCCCTACATTATACTTTAACTCCATCTGGCCTCTGTTCTGGGCCAGCCTTCACAAGGCATCAGGGGTTGTAAAGGTGTGGGGCACCAGCACTGATATCCTGCTCCTGCTCATCTGGGGTGAACCTGGCACAGCTTCTAGAAATAAACAGCTCTCTTACATTTCCTTTGGTTTCTAAATGCCTTTTTAAAAAAATGTGGCCTGCATCCTTCGCAGATAGATATTTACATAGCTGCCTTATAACCAGTGAACTATGTCTATTTACACCAGATGAACATCTAGTCCTACAATTTCAATGGCTTTCCTGTTTTAGATGGTCTGGAAAATTAAGATTTCTCAGTTTTGGATGCATTCCTGAACCTCTCTTCTTTCTAATGTACCTACTCTCTCCTCCTTCTCCTTTCCTTTTTAACCCACAATTTTTCAGGTCATTTAGTTCAGAATGCAAACACAGATGAGTTATTAGGAGTTGAACACTGCCAACTGTGCATGTAATGTGACTTTGTTTCACAAGGAGTAACAACCTTATCCACACTAACAAAAAATAAGGACTGGCAGCTCGCAGAGACATGATACAACAGGAGAGGCCTCAGTAAGTGCTCTTCTGCCTAAAAACTTGTTGGAACTTTTTCAAGTACTTTTGAGCTGAGGATATAAGCTGAGAGTAGCTAAAAGGACTAGGACAGTGGAATAACCTATAATTTTATGTACAACCACCAGGATGGAGAAAAAAAAAAAAGGATCATCTAGAGGGGAAAGGGTAATAATGAGTGTTCTTCAACATGTCAAATACAAAATACTACAGAAATGTTGAGGTCTAGAAAAGGGCTAGGCTAAAAGGGAAAGAGCCATGGTCACACAGGATTGGAGAAAGTAAGAGCTGACCCCTAAAAAAAGTGTCATTTTTTTTTAGACAAGCTGATTCTCCAGGCTCAGAATTTAACTTGTTTTTACTGCTATTTTATTAGTTTTTCCATTTTGCCATGACAGGTTAATGATTTTTGCAAAATTGTACCATGACAAATCTGCCCCTGCAGGTGGCTTTACACACACTACGTTCATTAAAGACTTTGATCTCTCTTCTCTTTTTATTTTTTCTCTTTGTGTTATATTTTCAGGGTTTTGTTTCTTTGCCTTCCAAAGAAAGAGTAAAGGAGAGATATACAGACACTGAGAACTAGTAGGTAGAACCCAATCCAATACTGTGCCCCTAAACCAAAAGACACGTGGCTAAAGGAAGGTTTGCAGCTGATTTCTCTCATATTCCACCTCTTGTAACTGCAACTTTATTACTCTGGATCACATTCCCTAGTATAATTACTACCTGATACCTGTGAATGGGAATAGCAACAGCTGTTGCACAGAGGCTGGGAAGAGAAGATTGGGGGTGAGATGGACTTTATAAACACTTATAACTTCTGAAGATTATTCCTTTTGAAGCTATACATACATTTTAATCAGCTACTTTCATCATTATTCATGAATGAATTATTAATTAGTCCTCTTGACTAAAAATATAATTTCCAACTTGCTGCAAAAATACACACACACACACACACAGAGACAAACATGAAAAAATAATACAAGAAAAGGAAGCTATTGCACATCATTAGCAGCAGAGTGAAGGCTGAGCATTTGATCTCAGTTTAATTATGAATGCCTGGTTTGAAAGAACATTTCCACATCAGCAGTCACTAACGCTGCCGTGTGCACTTGGGTGTAAGACAAGGGAAGAGGCCGTACTGGCAACAGCTTATTTTTCAGCAGCTTCACTCCCTGTACCACTGGGGTGTGTGCATAAGTACCTGCACAAATATATCCCTTGCTAAAATGCCTTTCCTCTTGTGGCTTCATATTCAGACCTGGGAAGAACCCAACCACTCAGCCTTGAGGCTGTTTATGGTTACAGGGCAACTCAAGGCTTCAGCCACCACAGGAACCCCAAAGGGAGGGACAGCCTTTGATCCCAAACTTGTGTGGGCACAAGGACAAGAAAAGGGAAATCCAAAGAGGAGTGCCACCACTGAAAAAGTAAAGGGAAATCCTGAAAGGATTACTGCTGGTTTGCTTTACAGATGGAGAAACAAGGTAAGAGCAGTAGAGATAACTCACCCATACCAGAAGTAAGGTGTGAGCCCAAGATCTCCCAACTTATTAGGCTGCATGACCCCTTTTACTTCCTTATTAATCTAACCATCTAGCAGGGAAAACCCCTCCAGAACATGCACATTCATTCCCTCTCTGATCCCCCTTCCTCAGACTGTGACCTACAGGTAACTGGCCAGCTGGAAGTGAAGTTTTTCCATCAGGGAAGTGGACTGAAGGCAGTATCTGGGAGCCAGCAGCTACAGAGGACTCTGATCAGCCTGCAGGGTCTTTTTTTTTCCCATAACGAGAGAGACAACAAACAATTGTGCCTTTTTGTTATCTGAATTGGTTTCCTTGATGAGCACATCCCTTCGGAACCCACTGCAATGTTAATTTCTGAAATGATCAAAAAGCTTCTAAACTAAGGAAATGCTGCACACTCAGGGAAAGAGGAGAAGGGTTCAGAGGAATTGGAAATTACTTGTTATTCTTCAAAAATCTGGGCCATCCTCCCAATGCTGTTATTTTTAAACAGTTGGTGTTTTAAGTACATGGAGGTACATAAACAGTTGCAGAGCTAATAAGGTTGAATGCCTCCAAAAAGCTCTTGTTTTACCAGAGGCCTTGCAAAAACTTTAACTAGCAAGTTTCACAAACCCCGTTTGAGCTATTTTAACTGTTACTGTATTACACTGTATTACACCTATCTGCTGCGCCTGCTCCAGGAAAGCTGCAGTTTCTTTACAAGTGTCTCTCACGACCAGGGCAAACAAACTAAGGTTTGCAATGGAAAAGAACTCCAAGGCACAGCTTTCACCTCAACTTACCAGAAACGGCCGAAGTCAAAGATGCCCTGTGATAAATGCACCAGGGAAAGGAGATCTGGCACTTACTGCAGAACAGCAATGTTGGAGTAAGGCAGAAAAATTGTAAAGAAAGGCCTCTCAAAGTCAAGCCTACTCTCCCAAAATCAGTAGTTGGCCTTGTCAGGCTAGCCCTTTGCAAGTTCCCATGTGAAAGCAATCCTGGTGTGAGCAGTTCATTAACATAACAATCTATTCCTGGGTGAAAAACAACCAGCACCTGTATAGGTTGTTTATAGACCCTTAGATAGAAAAATGAAAACTATCTCTCACAAACAACCTTTCCTGCATGTACACACTGGGGGTTTGAGTGACCAGTCAATACAGGGTAACAGCTTGTTACTCACCAATAAAATAATTAGCAAGAAAACTCTAACCAACTGGAGTCACACATGAGGTCTGTAAAACTGTACAAAAAGGAGTTATGTGAATAAAGAACGGGCTTTTTCCACCATGAAGAAAATTGTGGAAATTTCCACCATTGCTGTATGGAAGAGCTCCCATACAGCAGCTCTTTCCCTGCACAGCAACAGGGGGATGGATTTTTAAAAAGTCAGGGAAGGTGCGTGCAGGGGTATCTGCTGCACTGGGATGCTTTAGTCCATCAGGACCAAGATGGGCTTCTCTGTCACTTCCTCTTCTCTGGCAGAGTCTCTTGGATTCATGTTTACAGCTGTGTCCTGTTTCTTTGCCTCCGGACTGCCACGGAGATTTTGTTCACTTACGCCCAATCTCTTCGGGCGTGCTCTTTTAGCTCATTTTTAGCCTTTTCAGCTCAGCAGGTTTGTGGATGTTGCTCCACTGCCCACCCCTGACTCTGATTTACTGTGGATCTCCACCTGCTCACCCAGGAGTGGCCCTGGGGACACCGGGCTCGCGGCAGGCTCTGTGCTGACTTTCCTGCTCACGGAGTGCAGAGCACATTCAGGTCAGGCTTCTCCAGAGTGCAGTCACACACACGTCACTTGGTTGTTATTAATATTTCATTAATTTGCCAGCTACAGTAGTTCTCCCTTGAGAGATCATTAATAAAATACCACCCAAATAAGCAGGATAACAGGCAAAGTGACCAAACTACAAAACAAGTTTAATTACCTTGGTGTTATACCTTTGCAAGCGCCAGCTTTAAATTGGAGAATTCCATAAAGTAAAGCTTTGATGATGCTGAGGCCTATTGCTTCCTATGTCTTGGCATTTTAATTACTTCTCCAATTTCCCACACACACTTCCTCTGTTTTGTTTGGAAGAAAAATGAAAGTGCCTGTGGGTGTTAATGGAGGGTTGCTGGGAGGATTTGAGCAAAACTTCTCCAGCACAGATCACTATGGTGGAATCACCTCGCCGATATGCAAACCTCACCTTAAATTCAATGCTACACAAAGTGGTAACTCTTCCTTGGATAGACAAAAAGATGAGATTATTCAATCAGCTGAATTAAATTTCTTCTGAAGCTAAAATATAATTTTTTCAATAGCTAGCACATGAGACTTAAACTAACCCAAATAAGAAAAGCAGCAAATCACATTTCAAATGAGATCTACCCATCACTGAAGAAATGCATTTCTGGCTTTTACACTGAACACTTTTAAATAGGACTCCTTGTAAGTATCCATAAAATTACATGCCATGTGTGTGCATTTCTGGGTGTGTACAAAGTTTATTTCCTATTGAAACTACNATACCCAGATGTGTATCTCGTAAAATTTCTTTCCTGTTGAAAGTGTTATCAGTTTCAGACTTGAAATTAATTTACTGCACAGTAGGCCCTACCACACTGCACTCTTTTTAATCCTAACAAAGGGAAAATGAAGTAGATTTCTCATACAGAGAAGAAGCTGAAAGGTAAACACTTTGTCTGCCGAGACAGAAAGTCAGTCAAGAACTGATTCTTTGACAGTTCACTGAGAAAACTGAATCTTTAGTGACAGAACAGTGAAACCATTTTGAAAATGTACAGATTTAAAATAAGACGGCCTAGAACAAGGAACAATAAGAGGCTGACACATGAAATAAAGAAATAATTGTTGTAGTCTGCTCTAACGCTTAGTGTGACTTTGATCATCTTCAGTAAGTCTTGTAATGCACAGCAAAATCAGTTCCAGAGCAGATTTGCATAGAGGAGCTTCTTTCAGTGCTCACAATGCATTTCTTGAGTCACAAGAATTTCCTGAGGCACTGACCAAGTGTACACACACCTGCATGGAGCCCTCTTCGCCCTCCTGCCAAAGCTACACTAAACTTGGGAACAACCAAAAAGAAAATGCAAATTATGGGGCTGCCAAGTGCTGAACCCCACCTGAAAAGCCAACACAACCTATAAGATGGTTCAGGAAACAGCTTCAGTAGTGCCAGGGCTGTCAAAGTGTTGAGAAGCAGGGCTCTGTGTAAAGGGGGGCTCTCAGCATGGCTACCCAATGCAGCACTCTGGAGTGTTGTGTCTGGTTTTACTGACAAAATCTGAATAAAATCAACTGAATATGGTTCAGAAATGAGCCATAATGATGGGAAATGATGATTGATTGTGAAAGGCTTCTGGATCTCTACCCACTCTCTTTTCTGAAATAGAGCTACGTGCTGGCTTGATCACAGTCCACCCATACCATGACAGGGAAGAGACTCTGGGTAGGAAAAGGCTCATCATTTTAGTAGACTAATATGCTGGACATGACCAGTAAGACTACAGGAATTCATGCAAGAATACTCCATGTGCTCTGAATGGGAAAAGGTACCAGCCAGCCCAGCAAATGGCCAGGACTGAGGCAAAGCTCCTTTGTGGAGCCTTCCTTTGCAAACCAGACAGGCATTGCCAGTGCACACGAATCAATGGCCATTTTTGGGCTGTTTAATGTAGGAGATGTAACTGCACAAATCACACCTTCCCCAGGTTTCACAGTGAGATGGTCTTTGGAAACTGTGGGGTCACATGAGGCTCAGCCCTCCAAGAGCCTGAGCATTTGAAACTAAAATATGCAAATAATAACATTGAAGTCTGTGGACAGCTTCTAGAGGAAACTCTTGACTAGACCGTGCTCCTACCCTGCAGGGCTCTGGGGCCAGCACCTCTGCAGCCCCCCTCTGTGTGGGCAGGGCTTTCAGCAGGGATCTGGGGAGATTTTTCATCAAGCACTTCGGTGACGCAAAATCCTGCCGGAACACCACCACCGACTGCTTGGGAAAATCCTGCCCTACGTGCATGAGCATTCATTTGTCTCATCCCACTTTTACTGTGTAACATGCCTTAAAACATTGCCTTGGGGAGCCTGGAAATGTATTAAAGTGATTACACAGAAATTTATGCAAATTGCTATGGTAATTTTGAAATTACTTAATTCTATATAAAATGCCTGCAGTTTTTAGTGTCCTGTTCCGAGCTGGCTCTTGAAAAAATCCCTCAGAGGTGTGAACAAGCAAAGGTGGAACAGCTGTCTTTCACATAATGTCACAGAAGCACAAGGGAAGGAAGCACACACCTTCAAAGAAGCCCAAAGCGTTTCCAGAGGACAGGAGGCAGTATCTCCTCATTAGGGCCCAGAAGTACTTGAGGAATGAAGAGGGACAGAAGCACATAGGGCTCAGTGACTGCAGTCCTCACATGACCACCATCCCAGCTGCATCTCTAACAGCTTTTAGAGATGCAAAATTTTTCTGCACCTCCTTCCACTAATTTCCTAGCTCCTCTGGAGAGCCAAATTCACCATTTCCTAATTTGGACTGGAAGTCAGTGAATAACAGAAGTTTGCTCCTCTCCTTTCCTCAAACCAGGTTTCATGGCCAACTCCACAACAGGTACCCCAGGAGGAGGTGTGTAGGAAACTGGTTAAAACAGTGCGATGAGATCTACCTGCACAAAGCCTGTTGCCATTTCTGATATGGGATATTTCCTGTTTACATTTCATAGTTCCCATCCCTGGACATCCTGTCAAGGGTTCCTCCTGCTTTCAGACAGGTTTGCTCTTAGCCACTGTTCATCCAAAGGTGGTCTGTTCTTGGGGAGCAGTGAAGCAGGATGGAAAGTGTGAGTCCCTGCTGCAGCACAGGGAAGCCATGGAAGTCCCAAGGGAGTGCCACTCACTCAGAGAGGAGGGAAAATGCTTGACTGCTTTCAGGGAAGGAGGAGGAATGAATAAGGATCCCCCAGTCTGCTGCAATTCTGAATGATAGGTTTTAATAACTCCACACCTCATAGCTAGAGTCCAGTGGACATAGCAATTCCCTCTGGCCTGAATTTCTATGAAGTCCAAATTCTGGCTAACAGTGGCTAAATGATGAACTCACCATCTATGGCTACTTAGCTATGATTGTCTTGATGGAAAAGGATCTAAGAAATATTTACATGTTTTGAATAAATCAGTTAAGAAAAGAGATTTTATTGAGCAGCACATTAAAGCAGATGGGCACAGTGGAATAAGCTTCCAGCCTTAATTAGTAAGGAAAACAGTGACCTTTTTTCAATTTAAAAAGTATACACAGTAATAATTTACAGGACACAGAGCATCCTGTGGCCTCAGTAAACTCCAGGTCTGGCTGACTGTGAACCACCAGTTCAGTATGTCTTGCTAATGCTCAGAGTATGCTTTTAATATGCTAAATGTATCCCTAAAAGGATACTAAAAGCCTTACATTAGCATATTCTGGATGATCTTTGAATATAGGAGCAGTGCAAGAGAGGCAGAGATTCACTGTCATGGCCTAATTAAAAACAGATAGTGTAGCATATTGACCTAACGAAAGTAATTTTTTCATCTCAACTTACTTCTGTCCTTGTTGAGTCCTTTGGCTGGAGCCAGCAAACAGCTGAACTGAACTCCCTTTAACAGCCTTTGGGGTGCTAGTTTTTCATCTCAATCTACATACTTGGCTAAAAATTCTTTTAGGCTCTATCTATCTGTCTGTCTATCTATCTATCTATCAAGAGAGAAGTAAATCATTACATAATTTATACCTTTCTATTCCCACAATTAGAATTTTTAAGTACTTTCTCTCGATGTTTCTTCTTTTGTACTTTTTCAACACGCAGCCATCCACTGTCATCTTCATTACACACCAGCGGTTTAAATTCCTGCCCTCAAGAGAACCCTGGCAGGGTTGTCTATTTTGTTTTTCCTACACAAAGCCTCAATGCAGAGGTGCATTACACTCATAGATGTCTTATCAGTCCCTGGCACTTCCCATAACCTTGTTTTGAAGTTCAGTTCCTTTGAAGGTCAGGCTTTTCACTTGTATCTAGTGATTAAAAAAAACCCACTGGGATGAATGCTGACAGGTAGCATAAGGGAAAAACACAGTTACAAACTCATCTTTAAATTGTTATTATATACTAGTCTGCTTAATCAAAAGTAAGTCACCACTTTGCAAAGTGACTTCTTTGCCTTCCTGCTAAGAACAGTAAATGCTGGTGTGTCCCATGAGGTGTGCAATTCAGGTCTGGCTGTACCTCCTGAACTGTTCATAAGCTGCTGCAACTGTGGTGTTAACTTTCAGGGATATTCTAGAACAGATCTCAGGATTCTCACGTATCAGAGCTGGCTGAGAATGAAATGTTCCCTTCACAGCTCAGAACTATCAGACACAGAAATCACAGGCAGCTATAATCTTCAACCCCTGGCACAGAAAATCACATTTTCAATTCCTGCTTAAAGTACTACTTCTTGCTCTTACACCAGAAATGTCTCTGGCAAGTGACAGTGGCTTGCCTACACTGAGCTGCTTTCTATTCTATTTTAAAATAATAATTTTCCAGTCTCCAGTGAGAAAATAACACCTTAAAGGGCTCTATCCTGCCCAAGGAAGGCAAAATGTACATTGGATTCAGCAAGTCAAGAACACACCTGTAACATTCAGGTTTCTGTTTTGCCTGGGGATGTAACTATGGATGGGTGCCTCAGTTTTTTTGTAGTTTGAAGCCTGAAAACTTGCCAGGCTCCCTGAATGCTGCATACCCTTCAGTGCCACTAATGGTGTTCCAGTTACACTCGAGCACCTTCCCGTACTTACATGGTTTCACAAAGACGGCTGATTCCACTTTCAGACTCAACCCCAAACCTCATCCAGCCTTGCAGGCATAAAAAGATGTCTGGGCTGCCTAAAATTACAGGTCCAGAGCTCAGCTTCCTGGGCACAGTGTGACACAGACACAGGGGTACAGAAGACAAGAAGTGGGGCTCTTCCCTCCATGGTAGGCAGCTACTGCAAGCAGTGGGCAGATGCACTGCCCACCACAGGCACTGACCGAGGGAACCAGGCCTTTGCTGACTTACACATTTTCCAGAGGCCACTTTTGATTCTTGCACGTAATGCAGCAGCACTCAACATGAAATATAAAGAATAACCCAATACATGTGATGAGGAATAGGGAAGGCAGACGCATTTTCTGCAAATGCCATCCACCCCCCAAAGAATGAACTGCTTTGAAGCAGGGGAGAAAGCTGGGCGAAGTCTCACAATTGTGGAGATTTTTTCCCCTTCTCCCCAACATAATGAGTGCGGCCTGGCTGGTTTGAACTTAACAGGACCTGGCACTGAAGTACACAACTGCTGTTCACACTAGAATTGCCTGATAAGTGATTAGGCTCAGCGTGAGTGATAAGATGCAGACAAAAACTACGAGCGAGACGCACACTCCATGGTGGCAGGGATGTCCACACAATCCATGCTGGATTGGCTCCAGGTGGCCTTGGGGGAACTCCCTGTCCTGGCCTGCACAGACCTTGGGTTTTGTGAGTGTGGGTTTGTGCTGTCCCCTCCTGGAGCCACTGTGCTCTGGAAGGTGCTGCTCTCACCTGCTCTGGGATCACCGAGCTGACCCCGGCAGCCACAAGTGTCCTTGGGCTGAAAGTGATCTCCAAATGAAACGACTGTGAAGAGTGGGAATTCCTGAAAAAGGCTCTTCTCTTTGCTTTGAGTTCTTGTTAAGTGGTGTCTATTTCTGGACAAACACTGAAGACAGTTGTTGCCACATTTAAAAATAGCCCTGGAGGAAGGCTTAACTGTTCCCTGACCAGCAGCAAACTGTAACTGCTATTCTAGATCAAAAAAGGCAATTATTTAGCAAATCCCAAAAAGGAATGAAAGGATCAGGAATATCTCCATGTGGCATGACTTCAGAAGTGTCACTCCCACCCAGCCCTGAGTCTGCACCCAAGTAACTATCCCAGCACTGGAGTCCTGGAATCAAATCCCCAATTTAATTTATTACAATGCCGTAGCAACACTGATTGCAGTGGTCCCCCGCTCACTTATGAACCTGTGAGAGCAGCAGGAAAATGTCCTTGTGTTTGAAGCCTACAGGGACTTCCATTCACCCTCTATTGAACTTTGAAGCTTGTTTAAGCTGTGGCTCTAACGGCAGGCATTTGTTTGTAATCCCTGTTTACAAGCAGAAGGTGTTACCTGCTTTAAAAGCTAACACTCAGTGGAGCTGCACTACAGCAAATTCAGCAAGGGCAGCATCCTGACCAAGGGCTTGTACACACACGTTGTGACAGCACCACTAAGGTGTGGATTTAAGGTAGTGCAGTCAGACCACATCAGCATCTCTGGGGCTGGTCTTATACAGGTATGGATGCAGTGTCTCTCACTGCATGCTTGAGAAATCAGGGAAAGTTTTCATCTGTTAAATAAACTCTCCTACTGAAATTTAAATGATGGTACGAGCCTTACACAAATCTATCTTCAGTGATTTAAAAGTTTATCCAAATGATGCTGGCTGCTGTTCTGAGAAATTTCACTTCCGAGCTCGGTGTCAAGTGCTGGGATCGCTTTTCCAGCTGAGCTGCTCTGTGTGTACAGTTACACACACAAGTGCATCCACCCAAGGTGTGAACCAAAAGGAAGCATCTCCCAGCCTCACGCCCTCGGAATTCCTGTCACTCACATGGTGCCACTTGGCCAAGCAGCTAAACCCAACTCCCTTCAGCTTGTAGTGAGAGCAACCCTAGCCTGTGAGTACAGCTCTCCATCTTCTCTGCCCCCTGGCTCTTCATATTAAATACAATGGAACCGTATGCTTAGGGACTATTTAAAATACCTTTCCAGGAATAGTCTCAAAGAAATGCTTCCCTTCCTATGATCACATTTTACAAAGGCCTTTTTGAACTGTGGGGTTTACAAGCTAACACCAGGGGAGGCACAGCTTCACGGCATGTGGGGAGCCACATGCATTCCCAGGTACATCCCACCCTACAGCTCCCACCCCAGCCCTGCACAGCACCAGGAAAACCAGGGGAAGCAGCTTCCTCATGGGAGACTTGATGAAAAATATAACAGCAAGAAGAAGTGATGAGGACATCAGGTAGCTGTGGGGCACTTCAGCCTTGGAAACTTCAGGTAGACACCCTTTCTGAGCAGGTCTTTATCTTGGATACAACATACCTGTGGCTTTCAGGAAAAATTCCAGGGGATGTACTGCATATAAAGCATACGTATGCTTTTAAGATATATACACTTTTTAAAATTCAAGTATGATCAGTAAGGAAAAGAATTTTAAAGCAAACCCTGTGCCTTTAGGTTGTGTGTGCAGGTACACAGACACAAACCTTTCCTTTGGGCAAATGCTCATCTAACCTGATTCATGCTGTAATAATGTGCAATTTTCTTGGAGTCAAGCACTGAAGGATGTGATATTGCATAAGGAAATCTCTCATCTTCACTTTAAATCATTCTTCTGTCATGGGAAATGTAAAACAATTTAAAAATTAAAATATATCACAGACTAATGACGGAAGGTCTCATCCAAAACCAGTGGCAAAAGCCAACAAGTGGAAAAAGCCAATAATTTTGTTTTGGCTTTATCTCAGACAAATTATTACTCTGATTCAGGACAAGCTGCCTTGCCACAAAGGACCAGAGGGCAGGGCAGCACTGGGGCAACAAGCCCAGCCCAGGTCTCATGGAAGGAATTGCCAACTGGATTCAGGCAATTCCTGCTGGCAAGGGAGCAAGGTCCTGACACAAAACCTGACACAGCTCAAACTGGTTTCTCCAAAGGAAAGCAACTGTAAGCACTGCAGCCTGTAAGGTAAGGAGCTCATATGTAAGTCAGGACAGAGTCCCAAAGAATGTAGGAACATAAAGAACCCTATAAAAGCAGGTGGAAGTTTAAACTAATAGTGCAAAGAATCTTAAAAGCAAGGAAGTCCTTTGAACACAGAAGTGCTGTGGGCAACCAGATACAGATTTACTACACTAAACACAGAAACAGTCTGTCTTTGGACAGTATCAGAAGAAAATCACATCTGTGACCACAGAACACCTCCTTTCCTCTCAATATCCACATGATGCCAGGCTGGAAGTGTGCAACCAGTCTGCTTTATACCAAGTGAAAGTTGAAAAGCAAGCTCTTCTTGAACATGATTTCTGTAATCAGCAATGATAATGAAATACTGGGATGTGACTCAATTCCATATCCTAGAAATACTGTCAGGGACTGCCACTGCCTTCCTCCTCCCACAGCCAGGACAACATTCCGCTCCAGGAGATCAGGAGCGAGGAGCTGCCTTTCCAGAGAAGAGGAGGAAAGGGAAATGGTAAGGACAGGGCTACAGGTGTCTGGAACTGCAACACAAGCAAGAGACTTAAATTTCTTCTGAGCAGCTTCAGTGCTATTCTGGGACAGAGTGAACTGCTGGGCGCTGGTGACATGCAGGAAATGACTCCAGGGCAGTAATCTGAGCAATCCCTGTTTGAGTAGGGATGCCACTTTTGTCCCTCTTTTGAAGATAAGTCCATGCTCTGAGATACCAGCATCAAAATACATTAGGCAGGGCCACAGGGCAGCACTGGACTGAACTACTTTGAGGCCATTTGTGAATTTAGAATCCCTTTGAGAGTGCAGTATTTTTTTTTCATGCTGCTTTGGTAATTGATTAATTAAGGTGCTTGCAGGAATAGGCATGGCAGTATGAGTTCAGGAGTGCCATAAAGGAAACATACCACTGTCATTAAATACTTGCCCTGCAGGAGGGTGGGCAGGGCTCACAAGAGGCTGATGCCCTCTTTGTCTTAGGTACCCCCCAGGAAACTTGCTTTTAGTGACTTGTAGGCTAAATTTATTCCACTGGCCAAACAAGGGTGGACAGCACAATAAAGAGGTGCAACTTGCCAAAGGTCATTCAGGAATGGGGTGCCTGTACCTGCAGCCATATCTCCAGGGCCTCAGGCCAGTGTCTGCCACCTGGAAGATGTTCCCTGCCACATTTGATCTGTACAACCCTCTGCACAATTTTTGACTGCAGGTGAGATGAATAGGCACAGCACTCTGAAGTGGCTATGAGCATATATCGAGGCTTATTGAGGCATAAATCCAGGAAGCCATGTGTTCAGGTGATTTCCAAGTTCACCTAAGCTTTATGAAACCTATTTTTTAGCCAAACAACTGTAAATGAGCAGTGTCTGGTGACATTTTATTACATTTTCCCTTATTATGCCTTAGTGGTAAATTGTTCTCGCCAATCAGTGTCGCAGTATCAGAGACTCTTACAGAGAGTCACCTAAAGAAAGCAGAGAAAGAGACTTGACTGTCTCTGCAAAATGGGCTTCTTTTCATTTTTCAGTGCAGGTCAGAGTTCTGATTAAAATAATAAACCAACACAATGATCAATTAAGAGAGTGGAGAAGAGGGTATGCTGTCAAGACTAGCAACCATCCTATAGGAATAAATCAAATAACAGCAGCACTAATTAAGGAATAGTTTACACTCAGTGTTATACCAAATACTGTTGAGAATCATGTTTTACAGTGATGCTATTAAGCATATTTACACCATAATGATGAGGATGAGCACACCATCAAGGACTTTTCCAGTTACATTCAAAATAATGTGAATATTTGATATATTAATTTACAGTTACCCCACTATGACAGAAGAGTATCCATGCATGGAAACACCCATTTTTTTAATAGTGCTATTAATGAACAGCACAATCATAATGTTTTTAAAGGCTAATAAAGAAAACAGGAGGTTAAAACCACAGATGTTTACATCCCCTTCCCATACATTTTGGTTAAGACTGTTGTGAGTGTAACTCACCAAAAGCCAGTCAGAGGAATACACCTTTTATTTCTATTTCTAAGAGATTATCAAGGGCTCACCCACTTTGCCATTTGGGATTTCTGTGGGTTTGCTTAAAGAATACCAGAAACCTCTTGTTGTGTCCTCCTTCTCTCTCACACATCGCTTATGAGCTGGCAGGCACCATTCACCATTTGGAAAGCAGGCCTGGCATGAGGGTGGCAGCTCATTAAATGCTGTTCCTCGGGGCTAATAAACTCCCATTAGCTGAATCCTGCATTGCAAGTGACTGGCAAAGCTCAGACCTCCCTGCTGCATTCCCTGGCCATCACACAGCACGGTGCACTCCAGCAATTAACAGGAAAACTCATGCAAATTCTGTTGGTATTTGATATAGAGCTGTGGTTGTCACAACCATGTTTGCTGATAATAAAGAGTTCCTATGCAAGTGAATGAGGCAGCCTGCAGTCTCGGTGTTTATTATATTGCTGTGTTAGGGACTCCCAACTCTGAATATTCATGCCAGGGAATTAAGCCCTAATTTTCAGATGCCAACAGTAGCTGATGTTTAGTGTTACTGGCTTTTGGTAGAGCTTTAGGTTGTATGAGAAATAAAAAGCTAGACATACAAACCTTCTTTAAAGTAGCAACTGGAAGGAAGGCTCTAAAAAAGGGAACATTTAGGCATCAAAATGAAAGACATTCAAACAACTGCATACTTGGAGGGTTTAGAAGCAAACAAAACACTCTAGGCCCTAATTCTGCAAATGTTTATACATATGCCTCTCTAACTGGGAGATCAGTATTTTACTAATTTACTAATTACTCTTTTATTCAGTGCTTCATTTTCAGCATTTTTCTAAATGCCAGGCTCAAAGCCTGTTGAAATACTCCTAAGCAAATAACAAAACAAGGGTAAGCTAGTTACTCTGGGGATGGGTCTGTGCCCTGTGAATGAATCTAAAGGTTCACCTTCCTCCAGCTTCTGTTTGTTAAATGCTTTTAAAGCCTCACTCATTGTTTTCAACAAACTGTGAGAAAGATGAACAGATTTGATGCCTGAAACATCCATCTGGGACAGAGTAACTAGGGAGGAGGATGGCACACAGAGCTGCAGTTCTTTACAGCGGTCAGAAGCGCATCGGGGAGGAGAGTTCCTGGGAGAGGGGCTTCCCCACCTCTCTAGAACATCTGACAGAACAAAATCACTGAGGGGCTGCTGACTGCCCCAGCATCCTCCGAGCACACGCTGTGCCTGCACTGAGCCTTGATCTGTTTGTGTCAGTCACTAGATGAGAGCAGAAGTGCCACAGCCACGGAGTAGCAGAAGGCAGCACAGACCTTGAAAAGCCCAGAAGAAAACCCACAAAAGGCACAAAGTCTGCTGTACATTTTAAGTGCTCCATCGGTTCACTGAATTGTATGCTGAAATCTCATTCTTTACCAATAGCCAAACAGTTATTAAAAGCAGGAAACTGAAGCTTTTCATAAAGCAGGCTCGTGGAAGTCTGTCCTATCCCATCTTGTTCTTCTCCCTGGTCCTCAATAACTAGTTCTGAACACAGTCCTGCTTTGCAGAGCTTGTTGTTCTGGTGTTAGCCCAGAGTCATCAATCTGTGGCTTCCAGGTGCTCTGTGATTTTTAAATGTAATCATGGAGTCCTTTCTGGTATTCCTGTGTTGCTAAGGAATGTGTAGTTCCTATCCCAGGCTGAAGTTTCTCACCACAATCCTGTATTCCCTTGGATGAACACATTAATTAAAATGTCACTGTACCATTTCTTTCTGCATGAGACCATGGGTTTTTCATTTTAAGAATGCAGCACAAGGTGGGAGAAATGCACAAGTGGGCTGTGGGAAGGTAAGAGCATTACTAATTACATCTTCCACCTGCCTGCAGTCCTGAGATACTAATGAAATGTAAGAGTGAGATCCAAGGCAAGCAACAGGCTGCAAATGGGATCCTGGGCACTTCCCAGCTCCCACAGAACCAGTCTGGATGATTTCGAGAGTTGTTCATGCTTTGCAGCTCTCAGTCACAAGGCTTGGACAAAAGACAAAAATTGATTTAACAGAGAGTGAATGTAATGCTCTGCAAGTAGCTTAGACTGCACCAATTAATCAATTACCCAAGTACATTCC
Source organism: Ploceus nigricollis (assembly GCA_013399945.1). Lineage (NCBI taxonomy): Eukaryota > Metazoa > Chordata > Aves > Passeriformes > Ploceidae > Ploceus > Ploceus nigricollis. The sequence continues at coordinate 55,836 of VXBC01006492.1, forward strand.
ACTTTAATACATTCATTACTATTCCAATCTTTAATCAACTGCTTGTTCCACATACAATGAGGTTCCTGCATTTCTGGGTAAGGAACAATATTCACTTTGCAACAGAAAAACACCACTTCCAATGCCAAACATGAAAAATCTGAAGCGTGTTGATGGCTGTATGATGTGAACAATCCTGTAACTGGCTTACAGGCCCTGCTGGCTCTTGCTGTGGCTTTGTTTGATATACCCATTAAAAATATTTATTGGAGATTAGGAGCAGGAACTGATCTGAAGGATGTTTTTGCCTTCACGTCTCAGTTTGGCATGTGCAACTGAAACTGCTGCAACCAGCTACTGCATTTCTTAGAGTCAGAAGCTTTTCAAGCCGTGATTTTTTTAGACTTATTTAAAAGCAGAAATAAACTTTGCAAACTGTGTGCAGCACCTCCAAGCCTTCAGCTGTTTTGCTTCCCTTGCCCCCTCTTCTGGCTCCAGCTCAGGGCAACTCCATTGCCAAATGGCCCCTTAAAAGCTGCAAAACCTCTTCTCTGCCTTTAACTGGTGTCAGAGTACATCCATAACAATTCTGTTGTTAATTTTTTGATTCCCTTAATCTATAAAATGGGCTATCTGGATGTGACTGCTGCAAGTCTATCAGTCCCTTTGACTGTACAGAAATTTCCCCTATTTGTCCCCACAGGGGAGAGTTTCTGCCAGAAATAACTCTGAACCCCCATCACCAGTCAGGAGCTCGGGAAGGTCCTTCTGTAAGGCCCTCTCTTCATCAGTGAGTGCTATTGCTGACAGGGGACCAGGGTGTGGGGTGGGAGAGGAAAAGGGGATCTCTGATTGAAGGTAAAAGTGGATCAAAAATTATCTGCAGGAGTGAGAAAAATGCATTTGTTGATAACAAGTGCGGTGTTTGATGTGCGGACGTACTTCACTATCTAGCCTTTCATCAAGAGCCAGAGGATTTATCCTTCAGGCATGAGAGATGGAACAGCTTAAAATGGTTAGTGACCACAGAAAGGATTAGCACATTATTATCTTTTTAATCCACAGCATTTACTTTTTTGGGATTTATTTGAGCTAATACAAAAGTGATTAGTGTTCTGGTTTTGCCAAAGTAAGAGGTTGTTTATGACTCCATTCCCACACATGGCCTGTAATAAACAGATAGTGCAGCCTGGAAAGGGGCCAGCAACAGAAAGTTTCATCTTCTACACTGCATTCACAGAAATAGAAATGACTTGTACATTTGCCAGTAAGTCCCAATGAGGACCTTCTAAAAGTAAAGCAAAAGTATGTTACACTATCCCACCCTGCAAGCACACAATAAAAGGTGGTGTGGAAAGTTCTTCAGCTTTTTTGCATGTGCTATTTTTACAAAAGTGGGATAAACCAGCCCCCAGCATTCCAGAATCTCGGCCAGCCCACAAGACATCATGACTAAAAAATGTTGAGATGTTAAAAATAATCAATGTTATTTTTTGTATGTGCAGTCCATCTTGTCAGGATTTAGGATTCATATTTTTGACTTCTGCTCTGCCTCTGTGATGTCTGGAAATGAATTTATTTGGTTTTAAATGGAAGCTGAAATTCTCAGGCCATCACAAAATTTGAGCACTTAAGGTTTTCAGAAGAACCCTCAAACTGACTTTCACCTCAAACCTGCCTATGCAACTTAAGCTGTTCAATCTCTTTTTCATAATAGCTCAGGAACCTGAGACTCCAGGATTGTGGCCTGCCCTTTCCAAACTGGATTTGTGTTCCTGGTCCATACCAGTTTAAAAGGTTCTTAGATGGCTAACTCCTACTAATGTAAGTTACATGCTTCTCTATTTTTAAATGTGTGGCCATCACCACCTTTTGAAAACAGGGGTTATTATTTTAGATCTTTGGCTATAGAAAGTGACCCTTATAATATTGCCACAAGAAAAAAACTGGTAAGCTGAAGGGTTTGACAGACAGACACATGCAGAGAAGCAACAAAGCAGAAAACTTTCTTTTTCCCATCTTACTTCTTTGCAATGAGTATCTCTACTAAATCTCTCCAGCATGTAAATGCTCCTTTAGGAATAAAGATGCTAAAATGGAAGGAGAAGAAATCTAGCTGTGGGTTGATTCCTTCAGTTCTTCACTCACTGTGAGGAGAGCTTTCTTTTCTACCCCTTGGTTTGGACAGCAGCTGAAATGTTCTTTGCTGCAAGGCTCTGGACCAGGTCAGGGTTTCAGGCTGTCTGTTTTCCCTTAAAGGTTACGCCTGTGTTGCTATCATGGTGTCTCAAGTGGATGTTCTGGGCTGGCTTCAGGCCACTCAGCTCTCACCCTGTGACCAGTCTGACTTTGGTAGCATGGGGAACATTCCTGGCCTGCAGCCCAAATGTTTGCTCAGTGCCTGGGGAAGCCTTTGTGGCTCATGCCAGGTTCCCTCACTCCACCTCCAAGGGCAGCTGAGCCAGGAGGCAGCTGGGATTTCCATCCCTGGGCTCTGTGCACAAGGCAGAGCTCACAAGCACCCTGCACCCTCAGGCTGCAGAATTATCAAATTCTTCGTGTGCTGAGGTTGCCACTTTCCCCTGTGCCAGTTCACCCCACTGTGCCAGGCCAGAGCACCCCAGAGGGGCTAAGGAAATGCTGGAGCTGCTCCTGTACATCTGCATGTCACTCAAGTTATAAAGAATTTAAACTGTAGTTTAAATTAGTTGTCACTCTCCTTCCATTCCCTGTATTCATTTCATACCCACATCTTGGTTTCCACTAGGATTATTTCTTGCAGAGCAAGGCTTTTAAAACAATACTGGGAAAACTCCCACAAGGATTTAGGTAATATACTTCCCAATCACATGCCAGACAGGTGGAAAACATGAAAGGAAAACAGTCAATAGCTGCTTGCTATCTCACCCCCTCTGAACTGCAAAAATTTCTTAGGGAGCTGTGAATTACTCCCCTATTGTTCTTGCTACATTATTATTTTGAAGTGGCTCATGCCTGTGCTATTTGGCTGGCTGCTTTGTTTGCCTTATCAGTTTGCTGGGTGATGTATAATTAAAAAAGCCCTGTTTTACCACCTCGCTCACAGATCCCTTTAGATTATACACCAAGTGTGACAGTAAGAAAAACACAGTGTAAACTTCAACCTCTGCAGTCTCCTTGTGCATTTATTGAAACCCTCCCTTCTGGGATCCATGTCTCTCCTTCAGACTGGGCCTGTGCTACAAAAGCCACTGTTTGTTTGCTGGTGACATCTGCGAGCATGACAGTGTGCTGACATCAGAAAGCACAGCCTCCAGTAGCAGGGGAGGCTGGACAATCCTCCCCAGCTGCTCAGCATCCACCACTCCTGACAAAATCTCCCAGGAGGTACTTGGAGATACACCTGGAGATGGCAGCTGCAGATCAGAGCTAGACAATACCTTTCTAAGTGCCAGGCAGATAACTTTGTCCCAGAGAATAAACTCAGCACCTCCTTCAGCCCCAACCAATGCCACCTGCAGCCCTTTCTCCTCCCACCTCTTCTTCCGAGTCTCAAACTATGTGACACATTTATGCCACCTCTGTTCTCTCTAACACAGCCTTTTTTTCCTGTCACTGAATCCTCAGCTCCTGTCCAGGCTCTTCTCATGTCATGATGACAGCACCTCTCCTTTAAGAAGCAATTTCACCCTTCTGTTTCCTTCTGAATTCCACTGTGAGCTTCCCTAACTCACCACTCAAAACAGTCTTTTTTCCTTCCCCTGCATCTCATGTCTCCTCATCACATCAAATAAAAGCAAATTTTATTCACTTTCAGGATCTTCCAGAGCCTATCATTCTCTCATAAACTATTTATGCCTTCTCCCACCTTCAATAGGACCATCATGCCACCTTTCATCAAACACCAGATACATTTTCAAACATCTTTTGTTCTTTCTTCTATGCTGTAGCTCAAAGATGTGGACATCCAGCAAGATATCACATTGACCTTTCAAATCCTTCCCCTCAAACCCCCTTTGCCTTCAAATAGAAATGAAACTTGGCTGTCTGGGGAGCTGTGGATGTGCAGAACTGATGCTCCATGAGAAACTGCTCTGTCTCCCAGTCCTTGCTTTACCCACCTCCCTGGCTCCACTGGTGGCCTCCTGTCTTGATCACATTGGGCTATTTAGCACAGGGGCTATTTTTTTTTCAGTCTTCTCCTATGAGTTTGAGCTACAACTGGAAAGTGCTGCTTACAGATGAGTCTGCTGTAAACTGCTGACCCTTATGTTCCAGAAAGGAGTAGCTCAGGTCTATACATTACCATTTACAGAAGTTTAGATTTACTTGCAAAATCATGACCTAAAACAGGAACACAGCCCCTACTTTTGAAGTGTCTATGCAGAAGCACTTTTCATAACAAGTAAAAGAAAGCTCAGTGTTTATTGAGGAGATTTTGCTGCTGCTGTTTAATACTCTCTCACCATCTAAACTTTGCTAATAGGTCCAGTAATCCTATGTAAAAATCAGGCAAGCCACATTTCTGTAATCCATTTAGGGTGCAAAGAACTTACACAGCACCAGCTAGCACAGCTCAAATGCCGAGTGACAATTTATGAACAAACAACTCACAGATCTGGGGAAACTGGCACACCTGAACCATATCCCACATCCTGTCTTCACGAGGAATAAAGGGAAACCATGGCCCTCACTGCCATGCTCAGCAGGGTGGTGGGTTGGGCTTCAATTCCTTTCCACACTGTCAAGTGAAGCACAGGTTTGGCCACAAGTGTCAGTTTGGGCACTTCAGATTAGCTCTAGGTGACTGAGATAAAAAGAGCCTGTCAGCTTAGTGGTTGAAGGGACTCTGGTATGTGGCACAAAGAGACACCAAGATTAGCCAAAACTGAGAGGCACTGTCTGAAAATGGAAAGAAACCTTTGCTTGAAGGCTCCTAACTGTTGTCTGGCTGAGGGCATTAGGCAGGAAGGTAGAGAAGTAGGTCTGCAAGCCTTTTGTTTCTCTTTCCTTCTCCAGATACCAGGGGACAGAGCACCTTAGGAAAAAAAAGGATTAAACAGTCTTTTTCTAACAGCTGCCTTGCAGAAGGAAGGCTGCTACTAGGGTGTTTAGGCAATGGTAGCATCACTTCAAAGTCAAATTTAGGGGCAGGGTGAGTAGGGCCCCCCAGCATCACAGTCAACAGGGCAAAGACACCTTTTCCCCCAAGGTGTCACATTGCTCTTGGCCAAACCAGTAGCAACAAATAAGAAAGGCCTATTCTTCACACACAGCTTGCACTGGTTTAACTGCAATCAGTTTTGAAGTCAAGTCAGTTTGCCAGGTATGAAATCCCAAGAGAATGTACTTAACTTAGTGCACAGACATCAATTTAGCTCATCTGAGTTACTGAAGCAGGCTAAATCAATACAAGGCACTTGTAAATGGATTTAAAAGAACATTCATGTGGGGTTTGTTTCAATTTAACAAGTCACGTTAAGGAGCAATTTTATTTAAACCCGAGCAAGGTTTCTTTGTTGGCTATCTTTGAACCCTAGATTACCACTCTAATTACCCACCTAAGAAAGTGGAGAGGAAACCCTTCCACGTACCTCTGAGAGAAAGTCCCCTGAGCAGAGAAACACAGGCAGCACTGCCACTTCGTCCTCAGAAGCAAAGCAGTAAGGCTGGATAGGCCCACTGACAAAACACTTTTTTCTATTTATACCAGAGGGTAAATTAGCAGATTAATATTTACTTCTAGCCACTGCTACCAGCCTGAAGGGGAAATGGAGCAGAATGAGGCCAGAAGAGGTCATAGCTCATTCAACCCATCAGTGTCATCAAATTTGCTCAGCAGAGCTTTGATTACTTTTCCAAACTTCAAGGCTGGTTTGTGGCAAGACATTTTTCTAGAAAGGGAGGAACAGAAGGCTTAAAACTAAGGCCACGTTAACATATTAATAAATCTCTCAACTAGCAAAACTATTATCTTTATTTGGGCAGCTGAATGCTTCTGAATATTAAATCAAAACCACCAGCTCTGAACATCTACAAGTCTTGTTCCTTGAGGATGAGGTGGGGGCTGCAGTGAGGCTTACAGAGCTGGCACAGGGCTAACTGCACATCCCATGGGATTAAGCTGTTATGCATTCAAAGCCATTAAAATATCCCTCTCAGCTCTTCTGTGACACACAAAGAGGAGGATGCTGCCCTTGCAACCTCACCCTGTGCATACTTTAGCTCTGTGCCTGCTTTTAAGACATCAAATGTCACTCACAGAGCAGCACTCTCCAGAGCAGGAGAGCCTCTGAGCCTGGCTGTTGCTGAAGTGTTTCAGGACTGTCACCTTCACCTGAGAGCAGCCCTGCAGAGCACACCTGGATCAGCACTTCAGAGAGCAGCTCACTGGGAGTAAATGCCAGCCAGAGGCAACCTGAGGGATCGGGGCTTTGCCATCCAGCTGAAGAGTACCATGGGGGGGAATTAAAACAATTCGGGAATGTGGTATCACCACTTCAGAACAAAACACAATTAATTCCTGCTTGGTCGTGGTGAGACTGGCAGGACATAGCCACGCTATTGATACTCCAGGCTTTGGATGTCCTGCCAATGCCAATCAATGTCCAGCTCTCCCAAAACACAGCTTGTACCTATTGATTCAACATGAAGGAAAATCTTTTATCAGCCCTTGTGGACTCCTTCCACAGCCTAGGACACATTCCAGCTGTGTCCAGCACAGCTTCCCCATCGACCACATTTTGGACAGGGTGCTTTGCCTTCATCCTCCCTGTATTTGCTTTACCCTTTTCTGCACTAGGACTTTTTTGTTATTATTAATGGTTGACTCACCTCCACATTACATTTTTTTAATTAGTATTTGCAACACTGTGCTCAGGATAATAGATCTTTAACTGGCTGAGGTTTGTAAAGAATATTAGGGGAAGATGACTATTTAATGGAAAGGAAACTCAGTTAACTCCATCAGAGATGAGAAAGCCATCTCCTGGGCTACACATCCACTCTGCTTCCTGTACAATGCTAGTAAAGAGTAATTACAGCAGGATTTGGCCCGGACCCTCAAGCCAGGGAATGAACTCAGCCATGACCTAAAGTTCACCACTAGTTCAGGTACACTTATTTGATGTTGCTCTGGCTTATACAAGAAGGAAGCAGGATGCTTTATAAAATAAAATTCAGTCTAAACCAGATTAAATTCTTATTTTTCAATTAACATAATTTGTTTGATTGAAAATACAAGTTAATTGTTAGGACAAAGCATGAAAAGCTCTTAAATAAGCCATACCTTTTCATTTTTAAAAGAAAGGTGGTGCCTAGCACTTTCAGCACTTTCCACCTTGTTTTTCCAACTGTTCCCTTCTCACAGAAGGTTTCCCTGTCAGACATTTTTCAATTTTAAAAAAGCTCTCTAAGAATCTTCCACTCGCCCTAAGTCTACACACATGAGGCTGGAGGGGAAGAGCAGCAGTTTAAGCAAGAACATCTTGAACTTCCCCACATAAACTCATCCTCCCCTTGGGTACTCATACCCCAGAGTAATTTTGGAAGGTGACTGACCTCCCTTCTGATGGAACCCATACCCAAAGTTTTCACAGCTTGTAGCATCAATCTGCATGCATGTCCAGCTGACCAGTTAAAAAACAGCAACAGAAAAAAAAAGCCCCAAAGCAACACCACAATCTCCTGTCTCCACAGCGTGGCAGACAGGGATGTCTTTGATGCTGCCCTTCCTTCTGTGCACCCTCCCCCCAGATCAAGAGTTTCAAACCCAAAGCACGTGGCTCTGCTATTTCTGACAGGCAGAAGCAGAAGTCAGCTCCCCAAGGAATTCCAGCGTGAGCACAGCATTTGTACAAGGGCTGGACAGATGGATGTGCTTTCACTTCTAAGCCTTGAAGAAACGAGAGTACATCTATGAAAGTTTCACCAAGGAGAAAAAAAATAAAATAGAAAAGAAGAAAAAAAAGGCAAGGCAAAGGGGTTTCAGAGAAGACAGCCCCTTGAGCGATTTCCAAACATCAAAGAAAAAGGCCTCCAGCGCGTTCTCCTCATCTGATACCTTTGTTCCCCCACTCCACGCCCGCAGGCATCTTCCTCCTGATGCACAAAAGGCTCCTGCAGCCCCCGGACAGCTCCCTGTCCACACATATTACCTGCCTCCAGCTCTGACTCCCTCATGCTGGCACGTCACACCAGTCACAGCTCATTTTCCGTGGCTGAATCCGGGTGGGGCTGACCAGGGAGTCTGGAGTCCCAGAGAACTCCAGCCTGGCTGCTCCTTCATCCTCTGTGCAGGTACAGTCCAGGTGAGCACTGTGTTCTGCCATTCCTCCTGGGGCACCTGCTCGGCTGTTTCCCACTCCCCCACCTCTGTTCACTCTGATTTCCCTTCTGCAGGGCTGCATTTCTGTTTTTCTCTTTCTAGTCTCTTTCTATTTGCCCTCGAGGTTACCTTTTCCTGCCCATCTCTGCCTTGCCCCGGTGTCTTTGCAGAGGTGCAGGGCAGATGCCTCCTGTATTTTCCCTGTTTCCAGAGCACACTCACACCCAGCTGCCTGGAACTGCTGCCTTTGCATGCATCCCGGGGCAGGGAGTCACACGAGTCAGGTCAGGAAGGGTCGATTACAATTGTCAGTCAATTGACAATTGTTATTGCAGTTCCCTTTACTTTCCCCAGTCACAGAAAGAAGCTCCTGACAGCAAACCCCTTCCTCCCCACCAGGGACTGCTGTTATCCTCGTGCAAATCTGGAAGCTACCAAGAGTTTTCCTCACCCTGGACACTGCAGGCAGGACCTGGCAGTGCAGCACTGCAGAGGGGCTGAGTCTGTTGCAACTTCTTTTACAGACTAGCACCCAACACATGCTCGGGGCAGCAGTGGTTCCTTGTCACATCCCAGTGGACAAAGCTTGTGTGATCAAAGTCTTTCAGATAAGCTCTAATGACCGGCTGCTCTGTGCTAGCCCTGCACTGCTGCACATCTCCAGGCTGCTGCAGACCAACCCAAGCTGCAAATACCCCCTGGGGGCTTTGATGAGACTTGTCCCTGTGCTGGGCTGGCTGTGACTTTGTGACACTGCAGGAAACAGGCTCATGTGCAGCCAAGGAACAAGCAGGCTATGCTGGAGCCTTGCCTCTACCAGCCTATGTGACACTCACCCCTGTGCTGAGTGTTTGGGGGCTGCCCTGTGTCCCCTGTCTGCAGGGGCTTTCCTGCAGCTAAATGCAGCAAAGGAAAGCTTTTGGTTCATTGCCTCTCAAGTCCCTCCGTATAGGGTTTCTAGGGAATTTCTCTCTGCAGCAAATGACATGAAAATGAACAGCATGAAAATATCCTAGGGACACCAACTACTTCCAATATGTAAACCTAGGGGTCTGATCCAACCTTTTTTTTTTTTTTTGCAATGAATGGTGACCTAAACCCAAACTTGTTACTTCTGTAGGCTGGCAAGAGCAGCTAGAAAAAGGAGCTCATTCCTGGACTTGGGTTAGAATGCAGGTCTGTGAGCATATGCCACTTTCCAGACCTGTGTTCCAGGTCACTGAAATGCCTCTGCTGAGCTTTAGGTTATGGCACTGAATTGATACTTGATCCCTACAGTTTCATGCCATTTTGAGCCCTAGAAGTCAGCAGCTCCACAGGGCTGGGGGCTGGTCCCTCTGCCCCACCAGTGGCTCACAGCTCACGTCCCCACTGTGGGTGGTGACAACTGGACTGTCATGCTCAGCAACTTGCCTTTGGCCAGGGAGTGCAGATAGATTACATTCCCCATGTAACACAAGACTTTAATTACTTTACAAAAGCACAAAATTCCTTGTCAGCTGTAGCCTGTCAGAAGGAAATGAGAAAATCAATGAATTCAGAAGACTGTAGAGAGAAAGGGGGGAAAACATAAAAAATAAAAAACCCAAACCAAACAACAAACACTGAAAGTGATGCTTCTTTCGTTCATCTGAAGAAGATATACTACTGGAGCAGCAGGGATTTAAATGTCTGGAACACCTAGTCAAGACTTAGGCTAGGCTGAGGAGAATAACCCAGCTGTTCCTTTCTTTCCCAAGCCAGTGGGAGGCTGGGATATCTATTTGTTCAGCAGTGCTGTCACTATAAACTCTAAGATCCTTCCCGACTGTAACGCTCACTGCACTTTACTTAAGTTATAGTGCAGCTCAGCACAGATCTCTCTGCCAAAGTTGGATATTTTGAAATGTCTCCCATTCCTGACCCGTGTGATTGAAATGGAGGTATTACTCTGTTCAGATGTTTAACTCCCTGCAAAGCATGCAGACAGAGAAATCCCGAGGCTGCTGAAGCTCTCGAGTCACAGAAGCCAGGCAAAGCTACTCCATTACCACAAGGCTTCAGCATTACTGGATTTATCCTGATTGTCCACATTTCCAGAAAGCTAAAGGGTGTTTCACACCTCCAGAACTGGGAGAATTTCTTGCCTCATAATTGAAAAATGCACAGACTGAACTACTGCAGAGAGGTGAAAGAGAGAAATTGCCAAGGAAAAATAGAATGAGTGGTGTTATTATTTTACAGGGCATTATCAGGTAACAATGGCAACATACTTGGATGCGTTTTTTAATGACATTTAAACTAACGTTTGACAGTGTCAAAGTTGAATCCCACATCATACCAGATCCTCTCTGAATAGCATTTTCAATGACACCCTCAAAATTGGTCTAATTAAAGCAGGCAAGCATTATTTGCTCTGTTGTAGAAGTGGCATGATTCACAAAATAAAGCAGCAGATGTGGAGATTAGTGCAGAGCTAAGAAGGATTTCCTCCATCTACCCTAGAGCCAAGTCTTTACCTGCAGACCCTTCTTTACCCAGCAGACACATAATTAAGACCCTGAAAGCCTAGGGAAATGTGCTTCTGTTTGCAGAGACCATAGTTAAGCAGGAATGATCTGCTGGGTTATTCAGAGCAAGCACAGGGCCCAAGTGGTGTGGTCAACACCATTCCCAAGGCCAGCAAGACTGGATGCTGGCTCAAGGATCCCCAGCCAGAGCTCCCAGGGCAGACATGCCTTGAGTCAGCTGTCATTAGCTGGTATTAATCCTGGCAGAGCACCCTCTACACAACATCCTTAAAAGGTATTATCAGTGAATGTTAGGCACTAGTTAACTTATAAATTAAAGTATGAATTAAATTATCCACTGAAGGAAGTAAACGGCAATTTAAATTTCAGTTCATTACAAAGTCAAAGCAAGTAAGCCAATTTACACCAGATAAGGATTAGGCCTCATTTCTCTTCCCCTTGATTTTAAGCCCTGTTTTGTTGCAGGAGAGGCTGTGTGACATGCAGGTATCCTGCTGCGTGACAGTACTGGCTCACATCAATAATTCTGTGCATTACTTTCAGCAAGCTGGTTTAGACCATTTGCAATAGATGCGATTCCTAGATCATGTAAAAGCATTGAGGGGAAGGGGAACAGCACACATGGGGATCCTTTGAATTTCCAGTTAAAAACATTTACCAGTATATCATTATTCAGATGAGCTTTTTGCTTAAATCCTTGCCATAGTCATTCCAAACCAGGTTGCACATTTCTAACACTACAAACAGATTTGAAAACAGTGAAGTGCTCTGAAAGAAAGAAAACTGAGCATAATTTGTTGATCAGCGAGTTGAAAAGAACCACAGACATCAGTTATACTACTTAGCATGAAAGAAGCATATCCAAACCCTTCAGAGACACTGCACAAAATTCTAGCCTTGCTGAAATTTAAAAACCAATGTCCCACCTTTGTTACTGGACAAAATAAACTCATGAATATAAATCTCACAAGGCTCAAAATCAGTATTTATTCCTGGCCGTATAAAACACAGATTTTTGCCTTGCTAAGACCTGAGAGCAATTTTCTGCCAGCTGGAGGCAGTTGCTCCTCAGCCTGCAGGTCCCTTATCTGGGATTCCTCAGGGCCACATCTGCAGCCGAGGAGAGCCTGGAAGCATTCCCAGGCATTGATGCCAAGTGGCAGGGAGCAGCCCGAGCCCGCGCTCCCACTGCCACCAGGGATGGGTCCTGGGCTCTCCCAGCTGTCAAATCACACCTGTGATGTCTGAGGAGAGCAGCAGCTGGAATGGGATGGTTTTTTTTTTTTCCTTGGGAGAGAGTATAACAGGGGGAGAAAAGACAGACATGCTCTAGCAGGCACACTTGCATTTAGGAGCCTGGGAGCAGCCACAAGCCTCGTTCCCTCTCTCCATAGGGACAGGATGAGCAAGGGGGACTCAGAGCTGGTTCTTTGCATGTCCCTGAGCTCTGTGATACTGATGCCTTATGCAGGCTGACCCAGAACAGAGGCTAGATGGAGTTAAAGTAGGGACTTATTAAAAGGCCTGAATGGATGCACCTTGGGCAGCACAAGAGCCCAGCCAGGGCTACACCCAAGATGAACCAAAATGGTCACTAAATGGACAAGCACTCACGGGGTCTCTNGCTCTGTGCAGAGAGCTCACCATCCCCTCATATGAAGCTCAGACCCACACACTAAAGCAGCACAGAATCTGAAAAATATAAAAGCTAAAACCTGAGGTATTAGTACCACACAGAGAATCCTCCACAGCCACACTTCCTTTGGGAAAGGAGGTGTTCCTCCCTCTCCTCCCCACTGGCCAGGCACAAAGCTGTGCTGGGATACAAATGCCTCGGTGGGCAGGGCAGCTGCAAGGATCCAGGAGAGGAGCACGCCTGGTCAGCCACAGAGCCGCTGCAGCTTCTCCTACAGAGAACTCCTGCGGCAGCCCCGCACGCAAAGGGGCCGCAGGGATTTTTAAACCAATTCCTCGCACCTCCATGTATCCTAGCAACCCCTCTCCGAGGTTACAGATGCGATGCCTCGCCCACCTGTTGCACAACCAGCCTGAGGCAAGTTCCACATGCTTTCTTCCCAGCTCATCCCGGTTAAGGAATGTGGTAATGTGCCACAAGCAGCCGGTGGGTGTCACACACAGGCACCCCTGGACACCAGCACTGGCTCCTGCATGTCCTCCGAGGAAAGGGCTTTGTCACCAAGGCAAGAAAAAGGGGGTGGCCTTAATCCCTGCTGCAAAAACGTGCCATCCCTGCCTGATGTGCCATCACTCGGGTCCTGCACAGGCATCCAAGCATGACTTCCAAAAGAATTTTAAGTCCAAAAAGGCACAGTGAACAAAACTTGACTCCTTCCATGCCTGAAGAGTCCCATTCCCTCCAACCTGACTGAGCTGCATTATAATTACAGTAAATGAGCTTGTTAAGAAAAAAAAGACAAAGAACTGCTTGAAAAGCAACCTTTTTAAGGAGTGATGCTACTCCAAAGTACCATTTAGCATTTTCAGTTGTCTGGGGTGGGGGGGGAATACTATAACCATCAAATAGTAAAATTTTGCTCCGCAGAAAAATAAAACCCAAATTTAATCAAAATTTAGAAGGTAGAAAATCAATTACAAACATCTGTTGAAGGGGAAATTTACAATTTTGCAAAATTTACTTTCTACACCTGTGAAAACAGTCTTTCCTTTATGATTCTCCTGCTCATAAAATTAGATTTCCTTTGTATGGCTATCACTGATCAAATCCTTTAACCTGCAATATCCATTCCTCATTTGAACCTCAGTTATCTTAATTTATCATCCATCTGCATTCCTGAAAAACAAACAATGAAAACCCCTAAATATTTTGCTGTGTGTTGGTTTCTTTTTTGTGTTACTGCACTTATCACTGCTAAGTCCACTTCATTCTAATATATTCAGAGAACTCAAGGGATGCATGGAACCTGCTGTCCCCAAGGCCAGCAGGGAAGATGAGGTTGTCACTGCCCAAAGACACAACTTGCTGTAGATCTCTCTTATTCATGTTCACAGAGGAAAATATGGGATACTTCTGTCCTGGCTTGTGAGATATGGTTTGGGGCTGTGTATTCTGTTTCCCATCTGTTAGAAGTGGGGCAGTTAATTCTTTATCTCTCCCACAACCCATCCTCCCTCCAGGAGATCTCTGCTGTCCATGGCCACTGAGTGTCCCTGCATGGCTGAGAAAATTCCAGCATCCCATGGGNATGGTTCTGGCACTTGTGAGTTATCCCTCTTTCCCCTCTCGGGCAGTAATGAGATGCAGCCATCAGGTTCCCTCTCTGTTTGGAGTGCTCCAAATGTGAGCACCAATGGTGCCCTTTCCCTGGGTAAGCTGAGGCTGACTGCCTGGTGATCTGTGGTGGCTCCTGGGCAATGGCTGGAAGAAGCTGGCACACCACCTCCCTCAGCACCACCTACTCTGCTCACCTCAGGCTGAAGAACACAGCCAGGATGTCAAACCCTCCTTTTCACCGTGAGGCTACTTGGCAGCTGAATCTGCACACTGAGATGAGTCCAGCTGAGATGGCAGCAGCCACTTCATTAGTTCAGTGCCATTTCGGTTTTGATACGTTTGTGGAACCATTGACTAAGTTTTTGCAAAAGTGAGAAGAGGATTTTTATAGCTAAGATTTTTTCAAGTGTCACATGCATTTTAGGACATAGTCCTGGGCTGAGCTATACAAACAAAACTCCCTTGTGGTTTGACAGACTTCATGAGTGAGAATTAGATCATGTTTTCTGTGTGAGATAAAACTGCCTTCGCAGCTGTCATTTTTTTTTATAGTGCAAGGGAGAAAATTCAAGCATTTAAAGTTACATTTAAATATGAAAACTTGATAGACATATCTGGCAATAAAAACACAGCTGTTAACAACACATAGAAAATACTGCAGTGGTACAGCACAGGAGGCTGAAACTCTGTGTCTGAGGAGAAGCTGCAGGTGAGAACAGCTTCCTCATTTATTTAACACAGGGAGTAGGGCTTGTGTTTGTATACTGTACAGCACCAGGCAGAAATACCCTCAGGAGCCTATCATCCAGCACTGCACAAATAAAAACAGAATTTCCCAGATTCTTATGAACAAGGCATAAGCCCTGGAATGACAATTCTTCACATGCAAGGCAAGAGCCACGTAATATTTTACTCAAGTGGAAGGGATGCACGATTCAAAGCCAGTCTCTCCAAATCTGCAGTGGACTTGAAGAATGTGAGCCCATGGGGGCTGCTTCTCCTTCAGTTTAGCAGCTCACCCGTGGTTCCTGGGGTAAAACTAAAGAATAGGTTCAGATACTGTTGATCCATCACTGCCTTGCAACATCACCAACTCCCACATCCACCAGTTCTATTTATGCAGCTACTAGTGCTCAGGATGTGGCAGGAAAACTGATGAAGGATGAACACACTCTGGGAAGAGCATGCGCAACAAGAGGCGGGCTGTGGGTTAAAATAGCCCGGTGCATCTTCACCAGTGCACAGAGGGGTCAGAGGGCAGCTGCTGGAGAGACTCATGAGGCCCTGGCCTGGTGTCTAGAAAACATTAAGAGTATTTTCCAGCACACACTGGCTCACGTTCAGCACCCAGAAGCTATTTTAAGTGCTCCATGGAGACAAGCTGGTGTTATTAGGGCACTTTTCTTCCAGAAGACAACAATTCATTTTGAGTCAAAGAACCCCATCAGAGGCCTTTGTAAACACCTAAATCAGAAGAAGTGACTGTGATGACCTCATGTTGGGAGAGATTCACCGGCTGAGCTAAGGCCAGTTTTCTTAAGACCTTTCAAAAGATAATGAAACCACTTGCTGGGCAGTTTTGGTGCTGTGTCTGTCACGTCACAGCAGCTCCCAGAGGGCATCTCTGGAGTCTGAGGAACTGTCAAATAGCACAGGGAAGCTGGTTCAAGACCAAAATTGGAGCAGAAGCCTACAAGATAAGTTTTTTTACCCTACTGAGCAACAAAGCTGGCTAAACGAGCCCTAGGAGTAAAACTCTCACCTGGCAGAACCACCTCAGACCCAAGAGGAAAGACTTCCATCCCTTTCTGGCCTCGGCCTCACCTCACCTCTCTGTCTCAGTTTCACCCAGCCTAGTGTCTTTACAAGGCATTTTGAGACTCAAAGACCAGAAAACAGCATTATCTCTTTATTTGTATATCACTCAATGCTATGGCTCTGTATGATGTGAAGGCATAGACAGTCACAATGAACTCCCTGTATCAGAAAGGTGGGAAGAAATATGGGAACAGAAGAGGAAAAAATTGGATTATGACAGTGACAGAGTGAAGAGTAGTAGATGGTAGGGATTTAGAGACATTTGGGAAGCACTCTGATATTGGCATGATGGTCTCAGTAAAGAAAATTGTCAAAAATATGACCAGAGGAAAGAGCCTAATCAGAGTCATCCAAAATTGGTTTATTTTGTAAAATACTTCAGGCCTTCTTTTCCCTCCTGTTTTTAAAAGCCTTGCTGTACAGCCTGGTGAGGCTGAACAGGGAACTGTAAGCACTCGTGCTACTCTGAATACTGACAGACAAAAGCAGCAGAGAGGGAAGGGTGCCTAAATATAGCTCAGAAGGCTCCCACCTCTCCATCCTGAGGTTCAATCTCCACAGCCAGCTCAGGTCAGTGATTCTGAGTCAGCTTTCAGCCACTAGCCACATCAAAATTACCAAAGTTTAGGGTAGAAATTGTCACAGTTAATGAGGAACCAGGTATAAATAAGATACTTCCAGTGAATTCCCTAAGAAGAGCCACTGCCTGCTCTTTATTAAGTTACAGTGCATTGATATTTAGCAAGTTTTAGTCTCCCAAACCACTGACTCTGGATCCTCAGACGGAGTAAATGAATGGTTGATCTACCCCAGAGCATGATCCAGCCCTGAATTTACAAGTAAACATGAAGCTGTGGACTTTGCTGACATTTTTAGCTAAAAAAAAAAAAAAAAAGCACTTTTCTCACTATATGTAATGCACTATTTTTGCTTAGAAAAGGGAGTTCTAAAATTAAATAAACCAAAGATACAGAGGCACAGGGGACACTAAAGCAAAGGTAACCTGGCAGAAAATAGGCAGCACCTGAAGGAACACATGTGCAATAATCAAGGAGCACCAACATGCTCATAATGTCAACACACAAAGTTCACATACTCTTTCAAAAACTTTTTTTGTTTCAAATATGCTCTTGCCATGACTCTCATGGATCATTATGGAGAGAAGCAGTTTTGTGAACCAAAAAAAAAAAAAATATTATGTACCAACAAACCCCTCAGAAAACACACAACTGCCAGGCTCCTGTGGTACCTCAGTCTCCTGCAGAATGCAAGTGACTGATGGCACTGGGGAAATACTCAACAGGCTCATTTTTTTCCTTACAACTAATCCACCACATTTCCGAGTTTCACTTACCTGTCAGGTTCCTCAAGCCAAGTTCCCTGAGTCCAAAGTTCCCATCCTTCCTGTAGTTAAGGAATATGGCCAGAGCGTATCGCTCCTCGTAGAGCTTGGTCCCACGGACGATGCGCAGGTTCTCCAGGGGCAGGTACTCAAACTGGTTCAAAGCCACCAACACATAGCCCGTGACTTCTCGGATGGACTGAAAGGCAGAAATGAAACAAACACATCAGACATGGCCCATCTTTAATTGTCCTGAACTTCCCAGACACTGGATGCTTTAGGACAAGATGCTGCTACCTAAGACAAAAGAAACCAAATTGTCCGAAAAACAAATTCTGTTTCAACTTAATGATTTCAAGCACATTCCTGTTTTAATTTTAGTGAGTTTACTGGAAGCAGTTGTTTAAAAGGTAGAAAATAAAGAGGTAGCTATTTTTATCAGTTTATTGGAACAAACAGAAATTCACTGTAAGGTATTAAGGATTCACAAAAGGATGACTTTGCACAACTCAAAGCAGAGAGCAGGTCAAAGGCCTCTGCAGTACATGAACAGAATCCACTGGGGCAATGCCACAGTTCAGATGAGATGATCTGTCTGCAAGTAACTCTGAGTTGTAAAGTGTATTTCAGGGTGGGACTGAAGGGACATGACATGGAAAACACCTCTGAAAGAGCTCACCATCAAACAGGAATGGATGGGAGACAGGGCCAGTTTGGAAGAGAAAACAAACATAGCACACATCTGTACTAACACCCATTTTGTGTACTTTCAGATGGAACTGATCACTGAACATTCACAAAGATTCATCTCCAAGTTTCATCTGGCAGTGCTGGAACCATCCACACCCAGTCTTGGATCAAAACCGCAATCCAAACCTTTAGCAAAATGATTGCTGCACCTTTGAGTTGGCTGAAATCTTTGCTGGCTCTAGATGAACTGCTCAATAACCCTCCTGCTCATATTCAGGAATTGATTGCCTGGGCTGGAAAGGGAAAAACACCCCAAAACCCAATAACTAGAAAAACTTTTTCAAAGTCCAGAAGATTAACAGAACTAAGATGTTGTTAGGAAAAAAAAATACAGAACACCCAAAACCAGAGAAATATGCTCCCTTAGAAAATAAAGTTCATTCTAAGGAATTGAAAGAAATGGCCTAGAAATACACAAATGCCTTTGAAAAATGTCATTTCAACACTCACAACGACCCCACCATCCTCAGCAGGACTTGGCACAGGCTGAAGGATGCTCCTGGCCAGATCCTGGAGACAGAATCTCCATGCTGGAGAGTGTCTCTTGAGTCTGTTTTTCAAAGCTCATCTCACCCCGTGCCTGCAACCACCGTACAGAGCCGTGTGTTTGTGTGCGTGTGCATATTTTAATGGATGGAAATTGATAGCACTACTTGTGTGCTTAAGTGGCTGCACACACTTTTCCCTTCCCTTTGGCAAAGTCAATACCTTAAACAAAACACTGAAAGAAAAATTCTGCTCCCAGTAACGTGCCCAGACTACAACCAACATGAGGGGGACTCCAGTCGATACTGTAATAAAAACAACCTGACAAGCAACAGCAGGCAGAGAATTCAACCTGTCGTGTATGTATCATTAATAAAGAAAGGCAGCAATGGATTTGCAGCACCAAGGACAGGATCTTGCTTTGCTGCTTCAGCACTCTGCCATGATTTCACATTTAAGTGTGCACAAGCCTTTTAATTAGGCTTATAAAAGCCTGCAAGGTTATTAATACGTGTGGCAGTGTACATAAGGAATGATTTCTAGGCCACAGAATCTAGGTACTAGCTGTCCTTCTGAAGTCAAGCATTTGTACTCAGCTGAAGCTGCTGAAAAAGCCATTTCCAGACTTGCTTGGCAACTAAACAAAGCCCAGTGTCCTGACAGGACTCTGATGAGAACCCAGTGAGTGCAGGTAGGTTGAGAAGTAGAGTTCAGCAGCTAAGTATTAAGTGTAGAGCTGCATTATACCCTGGGACTCCAATTCCATTATAATCAGAAGCTTAACAGCACTTTCATGATAGCTCTTTGCCTTCAGACATTTGAGCTTAGCCAGTTTGGTCAGGAATTTGCTTTTCATCATATGCAAAAATTTCTTTAAGCAGCCTTTTTTAGCATCTCCTCAGAATTCAAGAAATACTTAAATTACACTCATGGCTTCAGTTTCTCCACTGATATTCTAGGGATACTGTGATTGCTCTAATTAATTTAAATGGATGTTTAACTTGGAATTGAGTGGAAAAAATTAAAAGCAGTTCCAAAATCGCATCTGAACAGGTCCTCCCTGCCAATTGTTGTCACTTATAACCACATTTTCTATTTTTAGGGTATGTCTTACTGCCAAACAGCAGTTCCACCTGAAAGGGCTGCATTTCAGAGCAGGACTGAAATGTCACACACACACAGAGCAGCAAGTCTTCATTCCAAACTTGGGGGAGGAAAAAAGCCAAAAAAAGTCCAAACCAAAACAATAGGCCACCAGAGAAAATGATGAAGCCCTGTTGCTGATAATTGTGAACAGCCTCAGAAGCCCTGCACTTTGTCTGGTTTAACAAACTGAAATGGCAAATTATGGCAAGTATTTTGACAAACCAGAAGGTTCTTTGCAGTCCCACGGCTGCCACCATATTGCCACACACATTCATTTGCTGAAGACACTGCCATGTTCATGCTTGCAATATAAAATTATGAAAATAAACCCAAAAGGGTTTCTAATTTCCTAGGGAACAACCACCTGACCAACCAAATCTAGTAGTCTGATATATTAAGACAAGGTTTCATTTGGGTTTAAATTCAAACAGGAATGAAAAATGCAGGACAATAACCTGCTTTGCAGGATGGTTTCTGACAGGTTTCTGGGTTGCAGGGTGTTTTCCTGACCAGTCCATCTTGAAGAAGATATACTGGGAAGGCAGAAGGCATCTCAAGCTTCAGCCAACACTGTCACTTGGCCAGGCAATACAAGTTTTAACAAAACTATCACTGAAAATGGACACCCACCCACTTGGAGCTCGCTCCCAGCCCTGCTGGAGTCACTGCAAAGATGCCTGTTGGCTTCTGACTCACCAATCCTTATGCCAGATGGGACCAGCACTCAGGTCTCCCCCCCTGCACCTCATGCCAAGGTCAGGCATGATTTGAACCTCTCACCCTTGAGCTCAAGGCTGGACACTTTCCTGGACAGGTATCCTGAACTCAGCTATCCTAATGCTCTGTTTGAGCTGCTTTGCTCCAGCTTCCATCTGTGTTCCCAAGAAGGTGGAGTGGCTCACAACACTGTGTGCCATATCCCAGTCTGATTCTCCTGCTAGGGCTTGCAGGCACTTGCAAAAACATATTACCCACGAGTCTGTCCCTCAGGAAAAACAAAAAGGGAACTATCAGGCATCAGCCCCTGGGTAAGAACAAGCTTCCAGCAGAAACAAAAGAAGGGTCGGGGGAAAAGTATTAATCCTTGACTGTCACAGCATACAACACAGTTGAGATTGCCACAATGCACAGAGTACTGCCACACAATTTCAGAAAGCTTCAACAGAGCAACACCTTACCATTTCAGAAGGCTTCAGGGATCCACCCTTCTCGTTCTTCAGCCCAGCCTTTTATAGCCCTCATGTTGATGCACTGCACCTGTGTGCCCTCTGTTCCCTTTGGTGGTTGGTCAGTGCCCCTGGGCACTCCATGGCTCATTGCTGTCAATGCTGCTCACCTGCTGCTCACAGCTGTGCCCACTGGGGATGAGGCTGGGCCACAGCCCCACTCCCAGTCACCACAAACTGTGTGCCTACACTTGACATATCTAATGCCTCACAAGCTGCTTAAAAAACACACCAAACCGCAGGGTTCTGATATATTTACCAGGAAAAAAGCCCTTTGTCTCCATTTTCAGACAGGAGATGAGCACTTGTACTCCACAGTTTGCTGTCCCTGTGTCCAGCAGCATCCTGCACCCCAGGAACAGCCATGTCAGTCTATAAACCAGTCTCCTAACTCCTCTCTCTACGAGCCCAAACATAGCCAATTTTTGGTTTTTAAACCTAAAAATAGCTACCCTGAGATAAGAAGAGAGTGAATGA
The DNA here is from genome assembly GCA_013399945.1 of Ploceus nigricollis. Lineage (NCBI taxonomy): Eukaryota > Metazoa > Chordata > Aves > Passeriformes > Ploceidae > Ploceus > Ploceus nigricollis. The sequence continues at coordinate 77,128 of VXBC01006492.1, forward strand.
AGGTGCTGCCCTCCCCAGGGGTCCACCCCAAGATGAGCAGCCCTACAGAGGGTGAGGAAGAAACTCAAAATGACATTAAAAGCAAAAGGGTTCTTTTTGGAAGTTCTTTTTCAGGTGATGAACTGTAAAAATGAGCTCTAGACAGCCCATTCCCTTAATTACAACTAATACTAGGTGAGCACAGATGAAGCACTTGAAGCTCCCAACAGCAAAACCAGAATTATCCTGTCAGCTGGGAGTAAATGAGAGTAAAATTGTGCCCTGCCATCTTAAATCGTCCTTTGGTTCGAATCAAGTGAATCTGAGTGAAGCAGAGCAAAATAACAGCGAAAGCTTCATCATTCCGCCCAGAACAACAGATCAATGAACGATTAGGGAAGCTGATGTTTCTTATAAACACTACCAAGGCTTCTTAACATCCATCAGGAAGGCTGGGCTGTGGCAGAGGCACCGAAGAGAACTCTATTGTGGGGTTTATTTCAGCTGCAGACACATTTATCCAGTCGTTGAACCTGATCTGGTAATGTCCCCGCTGCCTCAGCTGATCAGACACATGTCCCCAGCACTGAGTCAGAGCAACAAAAACCTGCCACAGGGGTCAGCTCACACCTGTGGGACCACTGACAATTAATTCTCTTTTGGGGTGTTTTTCCCCTTTTCCATAAAAGCTAAGAAAGTTTTGATCTACTTCAATCTCACTTGAAAGCACCAGTAAACACTAGTGCAGGAGGGGAGGATCACCTGAAGAACAAGTGCATTTAATTCACAAACACTCAAGAAAGGAAGAACTTTTCACATCCCAATTGGACTTGAACAGAGTATCTCCCATTTTGCTCTTTTATCAGTTGTAAATTATGCTTTTGTATCTGGTGAGAACTGCCCAACACCCAACTGGCTAAATTTTGAGAAAACAGATTTTATTACATGAAAAAACCCCACAATACAGCAAAATCAACATCTGCCTAACTTTAAATAAGTTCAAAAATCCAGCCGGGCATGTTTGTGAGCATGCTGGTAACCATCAATTAATTTTTCTTTTTCATACATTTTTACCCATGCAATGCAACACACCTGCCATTGTCACAATTAAAAAATTAATGTTTACTGAATAACCGTAAAAGTAGTCTCTAAGCAGCTACATCACTTGCAATTCTAACTCTGGGAGAAACAATAGCAACCAAAATGTGGAAATAGCAATTTATGGAGCTCAATTAGCTGTCCCATGCATTGCTCATTGAGAGCTGTGAATTTCTAATGACACGAGAAGCTGAGCTTTTCAAAGCAGTTCAGGTATTTAAGGGCTCCAGCCTTTGCCAGCTTTTCTAAATGAGAAATATGTGGCACACACTGACATTTCTCCTGTCTGAGAGGACACTCCATTTAAAGACTATGTCAGAACTAACACGGCATGCATGTAAGGAATTTTGTCCCACTACAAGCTCATGTCTTGTCTCCTTCCACACTGTGCATCCTTTAATTACGTCAACACTTGTGAAAGGAGTTGTGATGTTAAGCCCTCCTGAGCACCAGTGGTTTTCCAGGTACTCTATACAAGCTTCAGTAAAAATCCCCTAAGTTTGAGCATGCTGATCAATACCAGAACACAGCTTGTAGAAAACCTTTTCTAGTGCCTGGTCAGGAGCAAGCAGTGAATCTTAAGCAGAGCTGCCTTGGCAGCTGCAGAAAGATTACTGTCCACAGTGCTAAAGATGCAGTTTTTATTCAAATTGGTTAATAAAGACAGAAGATCGTCTGGAAGTCTTTCAATTTGCATTAACAGCAAAGGAAGGGCTTGGATTTAATGTTGTTAAGAGCTGTACTTGCACTGCTGCATGCTGCAGGACGGAACTGTGATTCAGTTATTTATGACAGTTGGTAGGAACTTTAACTCATACTCTTTCCCTCACAGACATCTGGTCTTCTTTGGTAATATGCTTACAAAACATCCTGAGCAGCAGATCAGTGAACTGAACACAGCACTCAATTCCCTCTAAAGCAGCAGTCAGTCAGATGCATCTTTTCTTAAGGCCACTGGAAATTTGTACAGATTTTACTACATAATTTACAGAACCCACCTTGGGAGCTGTTGAACTAAAGCTCTGTTTTCTGAATGGCTGGTCTTTATATTGCATTATTCCAAGAGTGGGACTTTTCATACATTAAAATAGGAGGATTAGCTGTGCAGTTATTTATTTACTGAGCTTGATGTAGGAAACACGTTGTTGCTGATCTGAGGTAAGTTTGGCTGTGTCTGAGCTAATATACCTTGCAGTAGGGTCTAGGGAGGTCTTGGAAGAAAAACAAATACCAGTCTAGAAACCTTTAAACTGCAGGACAGTGTCCAAATCTGGCTTTTGGAAAGAAAGATGATGGGTAAAAACATGGGGAGCCTTTGAAATATGTATCTTGACTAATTTTTAAAGTACTGATGAGAAAACAATTTGGGACTTGAAAAACAAAATAACAAAATAATAAAATAATGGGGAATGGGAACATTAAGTAGAAATAGGCAAATAACAGGACCTAAAACCCCAACCCTTTTGCTTTCAAATTTTGAAATACAGTTTCTAATGATGTACCCAAGTATTCTGGCTGCCTAATACTTCTTCAACTGAAGGTCAGGTGTCAGCTTGTCCCATGTGTCTCTGCCCACTTTTCAGATGAAAATATCCTCTGAACAGATAAACTGAGCAGGGTTACATCAGTAGCTGAGAGTCTTCCCAATGTTTCCAGTCTAAAACATAATTCCTCTGTTTGCATATCTGCTTAGAAGTGTCCTAGAAGTGTCTGCTGAGAAGTTTGAGGTGCCCAGGCTGGCTGAGAGCACACAATAAATCCTAAGCTGTTTATGTTGAGCAACATTATGAGCTAGACAAAGCCTGCAGTCTGTAACAAGCCCATCTCCACAGCTAACATCTGTCTGTCCTGAGGAACGCTGTGCAAGATACATGTTTAGCCAGCCAGTAAGACTTTTGACATTACACTGTATTCCCTGATTGGCTTCAACATATTTGCAGCATGGTTTCCAGGAGAGTTTATTGTATCATCTCCCAAGGGAAAGCTTAGTCCTAAATGAGATTGAAAAGACTACAATGAGAGCATTATGCTGTTACAAAATGCTTTACCACTCAGGCCGTTCAGTAGATGCTGCATTTTGCAGACACTCAAAGCACATCAGCTTATAGCTGCCCAGCTACAGAATTTCCAACAGCACAGATTGATGCCTTTTGCTCTCTCTGCTTTTGGGAGCTTCAGATCGAGTAAATCACAGTTTCTTTCCAGGCAACGTAAAATTGCACAAACTGCTACTTCATAAACTAAATAATATCAACACTCTGGAAGGATTTTAGGAAAGTAATAACCATGTGCAAAGACATCTTTTTTATCAATTTCCCTCTGAGAGCCACAGCCCGTGGGAAGCTGAGTGCATTCAAGGGTCTCGGGACACTTTCACTGAAAAAGCCAACGTGAGGGCTGTGTTGTCAAAACTTCACGGTCACGTTGCCTGGCTGCACTGCCACAGGCATCCTGAGATGGCAGTGGGCTGAACCAAGGTGGTGTATTTGTTTTGGCAGAGCAAGGCATCCTGTACCAAAGAAGAAAAGAGCATTAAATTCCTCACTGTCCCCTCAAGTTTTTGTTCACAGCTAAGCTGAACTAGCAGGCTGCTTACTCGGTCCTCTGGCTCGTGAGGCTGGTTGGAGCACCACAGGGAGCCCATCTATCCATTCCCAGGTCTTCCCAAGGGGAGAAAATGGAAGAAAGGGAGGAGGAGGATGGATGCTCAGTCTCCCACAGCTCAGAAGCACTCCCAGCTTCTCCAGCTTACAACCTGAGGCAGCCCGTGGCTGAAGAGGAACAAAACACACAAAAACCCCACAAAAAGCAGAGGTGAAGAAGGATGCCTTCCCCACAATGGGTTTGAGAGGTCAAGTGTCTGATCAGAAGTCAGATGGAAGAGTACCCGTGACAAATGCAATGCAAGCTCTAACAGGGTGTCCAGAATTGCACGCCATGGTAAGCAAGGTGCCTGTGAAGATCCCAGGAATGTTTTGTGGTCATTTAATGGAACAAGGGACCTTTATGTATTCATTTGATATATGGTGAGTGACAGGCTTTGTACATCAGATATTGTGATTGCTTTTTTCCTGCTACACAGCCAGTCTAGTTGGTATGAATTACAGGAAAATCTATAGTTAGACAAGTAAATTAAATGCATTTATTAACATTTCTTCAGTCTCTACTGTGGAAGCAACGGGAGCTCTTGGCTGTCGCAATTCCTACTCTTTGGAATAATGCAGAATGAATTAAACATCCCAGAGATCTGGTACAGAGGTGGAGCTGAACAACAGGACTTTTCTATTTTTTCTATTTAAACTGCAGGTGAAGGTGCCCCACCACTCCTGCAAGCAAAAGGCTGCTTCTATTCCTGGACACAGGAACTGACTACACATAGTGAAAATGTGTTAACCTTGCCAAATTTCAGCTCAACATTCTCAGTCTGCGTTTTTGCACGAAGCAAATAGCTGGCTGTCCAATCCTGGAAAAGCAGTTTGCTTATTTTTGGAGAGCTTTGCTTCCCTTTTCCAAGAAAATAAGTTTCCTAAAAACCCACTTTCAGTTTGTTTCATATGTGCAACATCCACTTTTTAATGAGTATTTTAAAAGCATTTCCTGGGAGGAACCGATTTTATTGGTGCTCTAGGACATTTTTGCACACTGAAATTAGTGAGTATTGGAGTTCTTAACTGTTTGTCTGGTTTCACTGAAGAGGAGAATCTTCATCCAGATATTGGATTTTAGCAACTCTTATTTCTAGCTGAGCATCTATAAATACAATGTCTGAGCTCAACATCACACCTGCCTATTGAAACTATTTCAGCCTTTTAAACTCTAATCTTTTCAATAATAGAAACCCTGAAGAGATTCATTAATTGCTGGCTTTTGATTAGGCTGGCTGGCTTTATTTCCATTTAGATAAAAAGTGAAGAGGCTTCTTGTTTTTAAAGCTGTGTTTTTGTTTTGTTTATCTGGAAGCTGGAGAATAACTCTGTTACTCAGGCTTTAATAGATTGTTAAAATCTCCTTCAAGGATAGATCCATAATTTATAAGATGTGAGCAATTAGTAAATGATCTGATTTTCAAATGCAGAGGTTTACTTTAAGAAAGAAATGTAAACTCCACTTTTTGAGGCTATGCAGGGTGCCACCAACCAGGGGAACCATCATTAATCTGCAGTGACTGCACTAACCCTAAAATAAGATTTTCCTCTGCATTAATTCCACTGCTTTTCTTCAAGGGGGCTCATTAAAGTTTCTCCCACTCATTGCATTTTCTGTGTGGTTTCTGAACCACGCTGGATGCACAGTCTTATAGGAAACAGGAACTTTTAAATCATGCCCAGAATGACCAGATATCTTAAATGTACCATTATTACTACATACAATTATTGCACCAATGAACAAACAGTGGCCCCCTCAAGGTGTGCAAACACCTTTTTCTGAATTACAGGTGAGTTTATGGAGGGGGGTGTTGCAAAAGTTGTAGAGAAAATGATTTCTTTCTAAGACACAAGAGCAGAAAAAGACATTTGGTCTTGACATAAAAATTCTAAACAGGTTAAGAATGAAAACTTTTGGAGAAAAGGTGATTTTATGAAAGGAAGAAATGAGGTACAGGGCAAGAGATAAGAGAAAAGGAAAAGTCCATGATCAGGGGTGGGGAAGGACAGATCTAGACACCCATCATGCTGGCACTATCTAATTTCTGAGTGCCTGAGTTTGCAATCTTACTGCTTATTTTTATATCATTTTGTTCTTTTTTAGGGGAAGCATGGCAGGAAAAGTGTAATACTCTCTACAAGATATAATTTCTTTCAGTACTCATCACCAGCAAATGATTGGACAAGCAATCTTTTGCCAATAACTTAATTAGAGGAAACCTCTATAGTTAAAAATGTTTCTTAATGTGCTGAACCCCACACAATAGCTTGTTGAAGGAAAAAAAGCAGAGTGGTTATTGTCACAGCTAAGGATGGAAGAAAGGCTCAGTCATTAAAGTCATCACAGAAACAATGTTATTAACTACACAGGAATAATCTCAAGGGAGTTCTGTGCTGACTGACAGTAATGAAATAATGGAGGAAGCTAAAACCAGGGCATCTCTCCTCACCTGTTTTTATTAATACCCTTATTACCTTTCCCTGAAAGACAGCTTTTCAAGAGCTGTTATTGTGCTTAATATGAAATCAAATTAAACCTGGCATATTGTCAATTATGTCTTCTGAACCCCAAAAGAGAGGGTGCTCACCAGTGCACCCCTCAGCTGGGATGTGCCCTTCAGCAGGAGCAGTCCAGTGGCCAAACTCCCAAGAGTCAGGGACATCAGGGAAAAAAAATGCTCAAGAGAGAGAGAAAAGGGAGTGTTCAAGGACCCAAACACATCAAAGGGCCAGCAGTGGTATTTCATTGATATTAATTACTTTACAGTCTGTAAACTCTGCAGAAAGTGCCAGCTGCTGTGAGCCAGGACCATCAAAGGTCAGATTATCATGAAATCATTACAGAAGAGGCTGATTTTAGTTAGCATATAATTGCTAAACCTAAGCACACTCCACAGAACCAATAGGAAAATGAATTATTTAAATACTCTTCTTTTTAACAAATAGTATTACCATTTTAATTACATCAGTATTAATTTAACTCTAAAAGGTGCCTGAGGATTTTGCAGAATTAAGTTTAGCACCTGTGGAGTTTTCAGAAATTTCAGACCTTCTGCACAACATAGGTGTGTGAGTTTAGCTATATATGGCTTTTTACATCTTTACAGATACACATATATGCTTTTTAAAAGTGTGTTTGTGTGTTGTATTCCTGCAGAATTTCTTGTCTTTGGATTTTTTTGGGTGTCTAAAAATGCAGTCCTTAGGTAGTTTCCTCACTGCATGCTGCTGTGAGATAAGGGGGAAATCCTGGCTCAAATGACAGGTTTTTCTCAGTTCTCATTCTCCCAGCACCCTGCCTGGCTTGAAAGCTCAACTGGCAGCTCTAGCACCAGGTTTAAGTTGCAGGCATTTCTGGCTCGAAATTACTTTTCTTTTTACCCAATTCTCTTCTCCTTGTAGCTACCAGTGCTTTTGAGAGGCAACTGGCAAAACAGAAGATAGCAGGCCATGGGCGTTTTACTGCTGGAGATGGAGCATCCAGTCTGTACTCAGCATCAGCTCCCTGTGTCCACACACTTCCTAAAGTCCCACACACTTCCAGATGTTGCAGCTCTTCTTTCCACATGGCCCATGGCCTGCTCACCCAAATATTTTTCTCCTTCCTCTTTTCTCACCTGGTGCCAGACAAAAGAAGGCACTTGGACTTTGACCAGCTCACTATTTATTCCCAGCTGCTCTGAATTTCAGTTACTTCCCTGTGTGGTCCCATGGATTAAGGTGCTTGCCCTTCCTCCCAACCCAGTCTGCCCAACCTGAGAACTCTCTACCAGATACACCAAACACACCTTTCAAGCCCCATAAACATCTTCCTGAATGAATAAATCCATTTGTTTTTCTCAATTCAGTAATTTCATTTGGCGAATAAATTAGTTTTGTGAATATTAAATTGGACAGTGTCGATCCTGATCCTTTGAAGTCAATAAGCATAATTTTACAGGCTTTGAGCCATGTCCTTGAACAGGCAGGGTATTCCCAAAAAAATCATTTAGTCTCACAAAAACCCTTCATAGATATTTACAAGATGTCTCAAACCTGAAACCCATGAGATCTCTTTTCTATCCCTTAAACCCATGAGATGCAACAGAGTTGTTCAGTGCAGAGCACACCCAGCGTGCTTCAGGATTTGGAAGAGTTTGGATATGTAACTATATAATTCTGCTTTGAATTCTGTGTGTGAGCTGGCACACCCCATGCTCTGGCAGTTCCATGGGTGGGGGCAGGAGTGGCTCATGTTTAGCTCTGAGACTCACAGATGCAGGAAGTTATTTACAGTATTTTTCCTAATGGGTTTCCATGGATGACTAAACTTTAAGCTGAATTCTTTCGCATCCTACTTTGCCTATGCCTGTTACAGTACTTTTCTATCCTCACTTGACCCTGCCAGTCCATGAATATTTGATACTAAATTAAAGCATTACAAACCAAGAGATAAATTCTACCCAGAGTGCAGCCCTCGCAGAGCTTAATTACATTTGGTGGTGTGAATGTTAAAGACCTGACACTGCAAGAGCTGTGGGCTTTGGCTCCTGTTGAACCAGAGCTTGAGAAAGAAGGGAACTGTCACCTACCCAAGCCTTCTCAAAAGCCAAGGGGGCTTATTTTACTTGGCATGTGTGTGTGTGCTGCCACTATCCTTTAGCTCGAACTACTCCCAGGTATTGGCAGCAATTAGTAGACCATTTAAGCTTTTGTTCTCTACACAAAACAAGCCAAGCTCAGCTCTTCTCTTTCCTCCACCTTTAGAGACCCTGTTCCCCTTCCACCAGCCCATCAGTTCATCTCTCTGCTTTGCTGGTTCCCAAGAGAGGATTTAGCAAATTTTCCTTTGCCTTCAGAAAACTGCCAGCCTTCTTGCCCTCTCTTGTGCATTTTGGCTGTACGCTTTCCAGAAAAGGGAAAGGTCTGTGTCACACTGTGCCCTCACACTGTGTAATGGAATTCTTGAACTGAAATGAAGTTGAAAAGTCAAGAGGAAAACACAAATTATCAGTAGTTACAGAGAAACGGCCATGATCTTTGCAAGCCAATGCTAAGAGCTTAGTGAAAAGAGCTGAAAGTTGCTGCTCCATAGAAGCATTACTTTCAAATTACTCATTAAAATTGAGCCAATGGTAAGGTCTGCACATCCCAGCAAGCCTGCCATTTCCAGGCAAGGTTCACTGGCCTATCCATGTTTTCCTTGCCAGAGATCACATTTGGCTTGCACTGAGCCAAAGTTAGTGTGTCTCACCAGCACCTAACTATCAGAAGGCACTCCTCTGTTTAAAGAGATCACAACAGCCCTGGCACTCCGATGCTTTCCCTTGCCAGAATATCGATCAGAATGTGACAATGGCTACATGGAACCCCAAAAATCCCAGTGGCTGGGTTCACAGCAAACTCCAGGGAGCAAAGAACTGGCTCTCGACCCAGCTTTGGCTCTAAGGGATAACGTTTGCTCAAGAAACTTCACTATCATGGCCTTTGCCACTCTCCCTGCAAGTATGAGACTGGAGACACAGGAGTGAGACAAGGATCTGGAAGGCACTGGAGGGTCATCCTCATGTCTCTTCACATGTTGGTGTTTCCAAAAACAAGGCAAACTGCATTTTCCTTTTCTGTTGTAGTCAAAGTTAACTCACAGGACACCTAAAATTAAATTAAAGTGTCCTTTGCTTTAGCTGTTCTTGATGAGATTCATAACTAAAGCTGAATCCATTAAAACAGACAGAACTCCAACAATTTCAGTATTGCTCACCAGTGGCCATGAAGTCAGGGGAGATACCTGAGGCCAAATTCATCTAATTGTTCCACGAGAAATCCTTATGTTTAATCACAGGCTGTCTCACAGGAACTCCCAATAGTTTTAATTAATTATCTTCATGCTATATCTTTTCATGGAACTGAAGTACCTTTGCCAGCACGCCATCCCTTCCTGCACTGCAGGGCACCCAAGGAATGGGACTGGATAGAGCTGCTGATGGGATTGCATGTGTGTGTGCCCACAGAGGGGAGGGCTACAGAGCAGGAGGACAGACAAAAATATTTGCCTTCTTCCAGGGCTCCTCACAACAGGTATTTTTCTTCTAGGGAAGTTGTGCTGAGATTAATTTCAGCTGTACCAACAACACTGAATGTTTATTTCAATATTAGCAGTTATGAGACAGGCCAGGAAGAAGGAAATATTTTCCTTTCAGAGAAAAAAACAAGCTCAGGACTAATCTGGAGTTCCTGAAGTGCTGGGTTAAGACCAGGAAGTCCCTTTGATGTCACCAGAGGCTTTGCTGAACTTATCACTGCCGTAGCCATGTCCTCCTCCGTGATGTCCATCTTCCCTGGCCAAGGCTCAGCCTTGGTGCAGGCAGGAGGACAAAGAGCCACGTGAAAGTCAGCTTCAGCTGAGGCAGCCACTGAGGGGCCTGAACTCTTGAGTCACAGCACCAAACACTCTGCTGGGTCACCACAAAACAGGCTCCTGAAGCAGATCAAGGATGGATGATGAAATTTTGCTATGGATCAAGATGTTAATATTTCCAGAAAGACAGTGTTATACCAGGCACATGTGTTCATCTTTTACAGCTACTGGCTGCCTTTCCTAGGCCCTGCTTTCCCAAGCTTTAGGATGAATCTCTCTGGCAGCTGCTGAAGGGCTGATCATGCACAGTGGCCAAATACCCTTCCTGCTCTTCATGTTCTCATTGAACTTTTTGCCTCGAACCACAACACTTGGCTAATCAGCATCATTTACATTTCCATATATATATAACATTTGCTATTTCTGAGGCACACTAAGAAAGCAGCTCTTCAAAGCTACTTCCATACACAAGAAAACTCAGTACAAGGAAGACAGGCTGGAATAAGGAGGGAGGGAAGGAGTGCTGCCTTCTAGGTGGGCAAAAATGCTGACATGACAGATCTTCTCCCTTAATCAACTTAATTTAACTTCTTGAAAGCTCATGATGACAAACTACCGGGACTGGAGCGGCTTGGAGCTGATATCCCTCAGCGTCCACTGCAGTAAATTATTACCTAGCTCTGCTGATGGAGATAGAGAGAGGTGATAGTGTTCCATAACAAAGGATAAGTGGAAATATCCACCATTTCTTTCCACTCTGCAGCCAAGCTGCTAAGAGTGCTTAGATTAGGAAGTCAGTACTATTAAAATAAAATGTCTCTTTTTTTTATTTTCTCCCTAAGGTGAACAATGGCTATAAAGCCCCTATATATTTCCTAATAAATAGTAAGCTGTGCTAGAATCAAATAACTGAGTTTATGCTAAGTTCTAAAATGCATTTTTTGAAAACAAATAGTCATTCAGATATCAATAAACATTGTGCACTTTATCATCATCCTGCTGGGTTTTCATCTGGCAAATGAGCTGTTTATGTTATGTATCTTCAATTCCTGATTTGTCAGTATCCCACTGCTGCTATTCCCACCCTCTCCTCGTCTTCGAGGTGCACGTGTGTTTCTACTGAAGCAGCTTGCAGCTCTGCTCCTTTATACTTGTGCATTTTGCTCAGCAGATAAGCTCCTGTTCACCACACCACGGGCACAGGCTGGGGACAAAGTAAGGGACACCATGGACAGTTCCTGCAGCCCTGTAAACAGCGATGTGACTCATGGTGACTCCACGGTGTGATTCACCTTTGGCAGCTCTGGATTTAATTACACACTCCAGAAGGACACAGCCTTCCACATATGCATGAAATGCAGTGCACAGCCTTTTACCAGAGGTCTGGAATCGCTGCAAGGTGTCAAACATGATCAGGGACTGGGACACGAGGGAAGAGGTCAGGCCCATGTAATATGGAAGCAGCAAATGAGAGCCAGGCAGAAAGATCCCTCCATTCTGCACTGCTGCACTGAGGTCAGCACAAGAAACAGGATGCCAGGAAGATGTTGATTAAAAGCAGAACATTGCTTCTCTTTGTGGAAAAAAAAAAAAAAACCCTTGTGGTTTCAGGGAGTGAGCCAAGAATCTGCCTGTTTTCATAATGCAGGCAAGTGCAGAAGTGCTGGAAAACCTTTGATCCTGTGCTGTGTCACTGGTAAGCAACCCCTGAAGCTGGCAGCTACCCTGGCAGTCCCCAGGTGAGACACTGTCCAGCACACCCTTCACTTCCCACTGCTGGAGCCAGGACAACTCCCTTCCTATCACCTTCAGCTCTCCTGAGGCTCAGCATGGCAGCTCCTGGAAAACCCAGAGGAGGACTGTAGCAGCTTCCTTTTGGGAAGCACTCAGACCTCTGAGTGGAGGAGAAAGGTCGACACAAACCAGCTGCTTTCCACCGGCCCTCTCGAGGCAATGGTGTTTGCTGGGTGCCATGACAGCTCCTGCATCTGCGGCTCCTGCATGGGAAATAATCCCCTGAGCCACCAACACATCAACCAGCTCTCCTCCCTGATCCCCCATGGGCTGAAAGGGCTGTGTTTGACACTGGCTGGCACCAGCACAGCCCCTGCACAGCCAGGTAACCACAGGCATTTATTGGATTTTTTCACTTGGCTAGGTATTATTAGAACAGCACAAAGTGCTGTTGCCTCCATCATTCATCATAATCACATTTCTTTCTCTGAAAAGCCTCAGATCCTGGGCGTTTCAGCAATGGCTAGATTTGTGGCACTGGCCTTTCCCCCTCCTCCTGAAGCCCATTTGTCAGTGAACATTAGTTCACAAGCTGCAGACAGAGCTACGACATTGACTCGAACAGCAGATACCATGCCTGTTTATGAGGTACTAAGACACAACACACAACTCCTACTTTCTCCAGGGTTTATTTCATTGGAGCAAAATCAATTTAAACTGTTCCATTGGCATCACCCCCCTCGCCCACTACAACAAACCTCTTCTGTGAGTGGCACAGGGACAGACAAGAAAAGCTGGGGAGACTGCAGGGCTCTAGTTAAGATCCAGAGGTGGGGGAGAGCAGCAGGTTCATGAACAACAAAAAGCACAGCTGCTGGTTTCTCCTTGTGCTTCCTGGGGGAAATGGTCTTAAGACTAACTGAAGATGAACTCCAGTAAATCTCTGTGGGGAGGCCACAAGTATCCCATCAGATATCAATGAATTTGGGTCCCTGTCATCTACCCTGTGATTATTTTCCAATCCTTGCTGGAACATGCTGGCACTGGAACCTGACAAATCTGTTTGAAACCAGAAAAAGACAGTCAACAGGGAAAGTCACTGAGTAACAGGTACACACAACCCTTGGATGCTTCAGGAACCTGTCTGGGTACTGTCTGGGTAAGGGAGACAGCACTAAAGAAAGAGTGAGTTTATCCACCCATTTACCTGCTCCCTCCTCACATCTGAGCCAGAAGTCAGCACGTGCTGGCTCAAAGGAGTTCATTCATTTATGATTCTGACCACCAGCCTGGAGTGAAATCCAAGCACTGGGGACATCACACTAATGATGCAGGAATTGAATTACATCGAATCTCCTTGGACAATGAGGATCAGCAATCCCAAAAAACTACTGAAGGTAGGTGTAGATGACCCAAGCTAGGACTTTGAACAATCAATAACATTGATGATGGTGGATTATGTGATGGAGATCACTCAACCATTTCTCCAGAGGCTTCAGACAGCAAGAGCCTGGAGAAACAAGGCAGGACAAGGAGGACAAAGACACCAAAGGTGTTCCTGCCTTAAGTGGCTGGACACTGCATCCTGGGTTTCTGATGAAACATGGGAAAACACACCTGCAGAATAAAGCCTGGAACAGGAGTGGCCCAAGGAGCCAGCATGTCCCCAACCCAGTGGGGAAAGGAAAAGCCATCACTGCTGAACAGGGAACAACACAATAACCCAACATTCCCCATAAGACAAAGGCAGAGAAAGAGAAGGCACCAACTCAAGAGCCAAAATGTCAGTGTAATAACAAAATGATCACTCCCAGCCTATGCCTGGCACTTCCATTCCTCAAATACCAGACTCACTCAGATGCATTTAAAAAGCATTGGCAATTAAAGATGTCAGCGTGATTGACCGACCAGAAAAACGTAAATAACAGAGCCCTAAATTGCATCATTTGGGTAAATATGTATTTATACAGTTTGGAAAGAAAAGCCTTGTTATTCAACTGTTGGACAGCAGCAGCGACACAGGAGCTGTTCTGGTTTATAATGCAAATCATGTAATTTGGGACACCCATTATGGGCATTAAAAATGCAAAGTAAGATCCATGTGAAATGCTGTTAATTTGCAGTAGCCACTTTTCAAAGTATAATTTCTCGGGCATTTACATATTTTTTCAGAAAAAAAAATAAAATTGAACACTATTTAGAACATTTGCCACATCTTGTTTGTTGGATCAAGATACTTTTGAGCTACAGAAACAGGAAAATGGCCATGGAAACTGGTAAATTACTGATTTTCTTCTTTTAAGAAAAAATCAAATATAAATTAAATATAGGATTCTCATATTCCTAATAGGCCAAACATTTTTAATTACAATCCAATGTCAACTGAATTATATTCTCATCTTTGACAATTTGTGGCCCCTGGAAGAATATTTATACAGAGAAAAGAGAGGCACAGAGCATTCAACAGGGAGAAACTCCAATTTAAACCAGACTTGTACTCTGCCTCACACAGCCTGGCCCTGAGCAGAGATCAAGAGGGACGAAGGACCAGTTCTAACCTCAGTAACAAGAAGGCTCAACTAGCCCAAGCAAGAGTTTCACAGCTGCTCCAAACCTTTGCTGTAATTCTGCATGTTTCAGCTCTATCCCTCCCATTCCATGTGCTCCAGTGAAGGATTTTCTGAGGACAATGGCCAGGAGGTGCACACATGCACCACACGTGATTGCCTGCACATTTGTCCTGTAGGCACCTCAACAACCTGTGAACCTTTCCACACCAGGGACTGCTGTGTCTCCTAGAGAAGGGGAGCTGTCTTCTCCCTTCCATCAGTGTTGGCAGATTTAATCTCTAATTTGCAGATCCTTAGAAATATCACAGAGGCTCTTCACAGGGATTCAGAGGATCACTCTGTGCCTGTGTTTGCAATGCCAGCTTCACCAGGCTGCTCTCCCTCAGAAGAGAGCCCAAAATTGGGGTCTGCTCCCCAAGCAGCTTCCTGGCACAGTGAGAAAGGAGTATCCAGAGAAACTGAAGGACAAACAAGTGAAAAAAGTATGTTTCCACTGCAATGCCACTCCAGGCAACCTGGTATTTGGGAACATAATCTTGAATGGCCAGAAAATGCAAAAACAATTCATACATGAAGTCAGAAACTGAGATTTTATTTGTAGGTCTTTTTCTTTGCTTTAGTTTCTCTGGAATTGTCCCAAATGCACACCTGAAAACGCCGTCGCCTGGCCTGGGCTGCTCTCAGCTGTGAGCATCCCTCTCCTCCCACAGGAACTGGAAGTCTGTGGTGCCCAGGGACCCCCTGCAGTCACAGGCAGGCAGAGGCCAGCAGTTCTCCTGCACGGCACCAATTCCCAGAGCTGAGCTAGAGCACGGCAACAGGATCTCTGTGTGTGAGCCCTGACCCCAGCTCTGCCACGGCAGTCAGCCTGTAACCCACGGCTAGACATTCTGGCATGTGCTCCAATTGCTCCTCTCCAATCCAAACCCCATGCTACACGCTGGGGAGCAGGCAAATCCACAGGCTCTGACAGTGTTTGGATGATGCTCAGTAATACTTGCTAGCACTCCTGGAGGTTATTGCACAGAAAGTATTATTTAAACCTGGCTACTTTATTATTTTCCCAGCGGCAAGTCAAACAATAACCCTTGAAGTGGTGAAGCCAAGCCACAGTCTTTGTCAGATTAACCTTCCTAGAGGCCCTCTAAAATCAATTGCAAGTGTTGGCTCTGAAGGACCAGGCAGATAAAAGTTCTACCCCCTCCCCGAACTTTCATTTCAAGCTGCAAAACCAATCCACAGTCCCATTACAAATCAGATCTGAAAAATGCTGCTTGATTATTTTTTAAAGAGCTCAAACTAGGTCACCAAAAATAGAGTCTCTAATGGGCTAAATGCAGAAAACGACTGCTCAAAATTAACAAGTTCCTGGGCTCCAGGACCACACAAAAGCTTTTTGAGTTGATTGCTTGCAACTACACAAACTGTATCCTCTGCCACACATGGCAAAAACCCAGCCTGCCAGATGCTAGGCGATCATTTGTGCAAAGTGTAAAGTAGTTTTCAAAAAACCATAAAGGGATTTTTATTCTTAGAAAATAACTCTCTGGCTTCTTTTCCCTTCATCAGGAAGTGCTTTAGAAGCACAGCTCCCGAGACTGGCCGTCTGGGCCAGCGCAAAGCACAGCCTGTCAGCTTCTGCTGCTGCTCTCACACTGTTCCCAGGCACGTGGCAGGGGTCAGCATTTGGTCCCTGGACTAACAGACCATGGGAAGGTGTCCCTAAGGATATCCCTCCATGCAGTACCAGGCAGTAGATATGGAGCAGTTTTGCTGGGTAGCTCTGACCAGAAGCCCCCATGAAATGGTCAGAAGCCCTGCCAGGCTGCCTCACCGAGCCACCCCGCTGAAGGGCAGGTGAGAACCAGAACGCAGGGGAATATTCACCTGCTTGTAATTAACTCTCAAAACCAGGATGCCCTCAACAGTAATGAGGCCAGTGACCACCAAGGTCCATGGATCACAGTTTAGGGGCTGTGGCATCAACACTCACAGCTTTTCCTAAGTCACAGCAATGCATGTGCAAAGCACAGGATCTTGGGGATTTATAGGAAATGTGCTGGTATTTTCCAGAGCCACCATGTGATCACACATACACACACCAAAACCAGGGGCTAAACCCCAGATGAACAAATAGGTCATAAGAGTACCTACCTTGGGCACCCTACCCCAAATACCTCTACCCTCAAATCCAAGGAACAGCCAGCACATCACCTCCACTCCCTGCAGCACTGCCTGTTGCCCCATACTTAAACTCAGCATTATTTTGAAGGGAGATAAAGCACTGGGACAATCTCTGGTTTCACTAGTATCTCTGGAATACTGTGCAGCACCTCCCCCTCTCCTGGTTGCTTCCTTCCAACCTAAGTGGATTAAATGCAGAAAACTGATAAAGACTCTCAAAGTCATGTTGCATAAACCTCTGATAATAAGGGGAAAAAAGGTTATGTCGTCCTCTGATTGCTTTCTCTAAATAACCTTCCATCTTCTGAACAAACATTGCCATGGATAAAAGGAAGCTCTGCCAGATTTATAGAAACAGAGAAAACACCCTTCTGTGAAGTACACACAGGTCTCAGTAGTAAACAGCTGTGCTCATGTTTTGGACATGAGTCACCCTCTGCACAAGGCTCATGAAAAATCGATCAAAGGCAAGGAGGAGGAGGAGGCCAGGGCAGACAAACACGTTCGAGACAGCAGAGCAAGAAAATGTCTGAAAGCCAGAAAGCTGAATTGGTACTTCATGGCCCCACCTTTGTCAAATGGTCAGTCAGAACATTTCATCTCTGCCTGTTTACTCTCTGTAACATTCTGCCTAACACCTGAGACCCTTGCATAAGGGATGCTTCAGCACATGCCAAGCAGGATCCCAACTCCTCTGAAGCAACTCCTGTCACCAGGAATGTGACTTGGAGATCTTCAAAGCTGAGTGTGTATACTCAAGAGCACTAACAAGGAGGACGTGGTGTGGTCTGCATTTCATTTTTTCTGTACATGCCCACCAGATTGTGTTTCTCATAGAAATGTCACTTTTCTGCAGACAGACTGACCTTTGCAAAAAGTGAAGCATTTAAAAAAATCTAAAAAAAAATCCATGACTGAAGCCCAGCCACCTATTAGAGAGAACCCCCTCCATCTCTTCAGATTCGCCGTCTGCACAGTGAGCACATAACTGCACTTGTCTTCGTACATCATGCTACACAACATGATGGAACAACACACTGATAACTACATGAAGTGTAAAACAGAATGAGAAAGCTCTAGACATATCTTTCTTTAAAAATTTGCACAGTTTTTGGCAAAGAGTTCATATGTTGGAGTACCCAGACGGGGGGACATTAGTGATTTCTGGGTAGGTGACATGAAAATAACACAGTTTTGCTATTGGTTTTAAGGTGCATCATTAAAATCCATGTTTGTTAGCTCAGGTCACAAGTTCATTTTTAGGAGGTCAATAGAAAAAGAATATTAACATTACAAGGTATGTTTTACACTGGTGTGTTCCCTTTCAATCCAGTCAGCTGCCTGGCACTGCATGGCGTGTGGGAGTCCAGACAGGCTTTCCCCACACCAAACATGAGTGTGGCTTTCCAGCGTGGGCAGAGGTCTGCACAAAACCACCACAGGTTACTGTGACACAATTCCACCAAAAATGTCTGTGGGATTGACATAGTTTAGACTGTAGGCACTCGTGCCATTCCAGCATACTTGTGTGTGTGTGTGTGTGTGTGTGAGCACTGTTCAGCTGGCATTCCAGTTCTGAACGTGGATGTAGGAGTTTGTACAGGGGGAAATTAATTTTACAGGACCATAGCCAAAAGTCTTCTCAAGCAAATCGCCCCCTGATTTCAGAGAAAGGATTGTCAGATTTTTAACATTTTTTTACTCAAAGACCTCTCTGTCTTTGTAAGAAGCTGATACCTTTTAACACACACTGCAATATCCTTGTTGTCACATAACAGAACTTCTTAAGCTTTATAACAACAAGAGCTCATGGATGTGATAGAGCGAGTCTAAGAGAAGTTATCAGGTGAGAATTCAAATCCCCATTCATTAGGGGGGTTATTTTGTCAGAGCAGACACTAAATTGCCCAAACCTCAGCTCCTTCCCTTCTTTCCTTCTATCTTCCAAACACTATTTCCCTTCCCTTAAGCAAACAAACCTGCAACATCTCCCATTTAATGGCTTTGGGCAAAAGCTGCAGCTTAAAATCTCAGTTCAGACCCGTGGCACAGGGAAGAGCAAAACCACAGATTCTCAATTAAGCTTTAGCAAAATTCCTGATTCAAACTCTGACTTCAAATTGACAGCAACACACAGCACTCCTATGCTCAGGCAACCAGCCTGGTGTAACCAGGCTATGGACACAGTTTTAGGGAGGAAAATGGACTTATCTTTAGCCAGATGAAGTACACAACTCACCTGGCAATTCCACATGTGGTGTTACAGCTGGTCATAGCAAAATTGTACAAACCTCTAGAATCAGGAATTATGAACCGAAGTGCTCCTAAACAGCACATCAGATGGGGACCCATAAACACACAACAATGCCAGAACTGCTGATGAGATGTGGAGCAGGGTGAATTTTGGCAATGACCCTCTTCTTTCAGCTGGAGGGAAAATGAGCAAGTTTTCTTTTGCCCCCAAGCTGTGGATCACAGATCGTCTGAGAGAGCCACAGCTGTAGCAGGAATGCAGAGGGCTTTAGGAGAGGGCAGATTGCTGTGGGCAAGGGAAGAATGGGGCAGCCAGGACAGGACCATGAATAATCAAAGCCTTCCAGCCAATCAGTGCTCTGAAACAAGCCATTTCTAGCACTTAATACTTGAAAAATGCAAGTTTTTCCCACACAACAACAACGAACACTTGTGAGTCCTTCCTTTACAAACGTTCAGCAAAGCTGCAACTTTCAAGTCTCAAAAGAGAGGCACGGGGAGGGTGTCAGTGCTTTCATTAGCCATTTTACTCACAGGAATACTCATCAATAGCTGCACAGTCAGTTTTGAACTTCAGCAAAGCATGTTCTCTCCATAAAAGAGTAAATAAATTAGCTTTTCCATCAATGCCTCTTGCTTTTGCTTGACAAAGAGCAGTTTTTCATTACTCAAATTGCTTTGTGCATTAGTCAATGAAGCCCCAAACATTAAATTCTGCTCATGAGTTTGAAAAATTTAGGCCAGATAACTTTATCTCTATTAGGCACATACATTACAGCACTCCTGCATCTCCCCACAAAACCTCCCCATCCTCTGGAAGCCCATATCCATTTCTCCTGGCTGCCACCGTTAACCAGCCAGCAAATCATTCCAAAAATAAGATACCAGCATCCAAACACCTGCATGTTTTTGCCACACACCAGACATCCACATCCTTTTCTAGACAGCAGTACAGCATCTTCCTTTCTAATGCAAACTTCCACCCACTCACATACCCCACATAATGACTCAAAAGCAAAGGCAGCGGATTAATTATGCCTCTGATGTTCTCCAGGTTTTGTTCTTGCCATTATCCAGTTGTGAATGATTGGTGTCCCTGAATTCCCAGAAGCCTCTTTCAGCTGTGGCTCTCAGATGGGCACAGCATGAACCCCAGGAATGCCAACAGAGCAGTGCTGAGTTTCATCACCATGAGATCTGGCCTGGAATTTATTACATACTGTCCCTTCAATCACATTTCTACCCAGACACTTCCACAGAACCGATTTTTTTTTCATTTTCTTTCTTACCCTTAGAAATCTCTTTACTCCAAGACTAGGACCAAAACTACTGAGAGTTTTTTTAACTGGAGGTGCAAAATACAAAGCACGGTTTTGTTCAAGGGGTGATTAAGTATTGAAGAAGTATTGAAGATCGAAGCAGTGTCAAGCATCACTTTAAGCACAATAACCTAAACACTGGAACACAGTGATTCTTCTTTTTTTTTTTCTTTAAATGAAGATGAAAATTACCTCAGAAACATGTACACAGCTACAAAAAACCCATAGCTACTAGTGTCCTTTTCAACTTCATTCATGACCACAAAAAGCTTTATCCTCCCTCACAAAGAAGCCTCTGCTTTCATGTTTTTGCTGTAGGCTCTTATTTTTTAATAAAAATAACAACTAATTCAATCTCAGTGCTGAACTGTTTGGGGCTTCATTTCTTATTAGAGACTAACTTTGGAGTTTTGCCACAATTTTGCTGTGTCCAGAGTTTATCCGATTTTTATCGACTCCTTTAATTAAAAATGGGTTGCAGTACAATATTAATTGATTTTGTGATAAAATAATTAATAGCAATTAATTCATTTTGGAGTAATTAGCATATGTAATTTTTCCTCCAGCTGTCATTCTGTACCAGTCAGAAGCCATTCCCTTAGGGCAGGAGAGGTAAAACAGCAATGCTTCTTTTTCAGAGTGTCCATAGAGGATGCACACTCTCTTCCCCTCATCCCAGTGCCTCTGGGAACAGGGTTTAGTATTCCAATCACTCCTTCATTGCCCCAGATTATTCATGTATCTCTATCCAGTCATCACCAGGCAAGTTACACAACCTCTTCTAAAAGAAACAGTTTGGTGTTTCATGGAGGCGCTGCCCAGGAAATACTAAGACATTGCATTTTAATTTAATTATGTATCTTAAGCTGTAATAATTTGCCTACTGAGAGCATGATGCACACTCTATAAAATGAAGGAATTTTTTCCCCGTTCCCAGTACCTCACACCTCTCTTTTACAGTGAAATCCTCAGATCAAGAACACATCCCTGTGAAGTGCATCAGGGTTTCTCCGAAGAGAGCTCACACAGTGCAAACTCATGTCAAGTGCTTACTTTTTCCTGCAGGCCTAAAACTAGCTGGGGCCTCACGTCTTATTTCAGAGAGAACTCCATAATTACAACTCAAATAACCTTTGGCTTCCAAGTGAACTCCAGAGCCCAGCTCCTTTGGAAGCTGGGATCTGCACATCCCATGGACGTGCGGGGGCAGGCCAGAGGGGGCTGCACACTGTGTGCTGCCAAAGGAACAGCCACAGAGGCGTTCTGTGGGAGCTGGCAGTGCCAGGGCTGTCCCTGGGAAGCAGTGACCCCGGGGCACAGCCAGCCTGGGAATGCTGCGCAAGGAAATTGCTTTAGAAGCACATGGCAATTCTTAACACAGTGTCAAACACAGGGATAGGCCCTGGCACAGCAGGCACTCCAGGACTGTCAGGCTTCCATTTGAGAATCTTTTTCTGAGGCAGTGCAGCATCTGAGAGAGATTTTGCTGCTGGTGGATGTGAAGTGGAGCAGAACAGATTTTATAGCCTTTATAATCACAGAATGGTTGGAATTGGAAGGGACCTTAAAGCCCATCTTGTTCTACCCCCTGCCATGGGCAGGGACACCTTCCACTATCCCAGGTTGCTCCAAGCCCCACCCAGCCTGGCCTTGGAAATGGGATGGGGCAGCCACAGCTTCTCTGGGCAACCTGCACCACGGCCTCAGCACTCTCACAGGGAATTATTTCTCCTGTAGACCTAACCCAAATCTCCTCTGTTTCAGTTTGAACCCATTACTCCTTGTTCTATCACTGCAGCTGCTGAGGAAGAGTCCTTGGCCTTGCAGGCCCCCTTGAGATACTGGAAGGCTGCTCTCCACACAACCTTTGCTACCTAAACCATGCATCCTGAGGAATCTTCCAGACTATGGAAAACCAACAAGAACCCACCCCTGGGAACTCCTCTGCATCATACCATGAACACTCCTAAGAAAGTATCTCACTGAAGGAGGTGGTCTGAACAACAGCATCCAAACCTGACCCCAGGCACACCACGGACCTGGCCCTGTAGGACGAAGCAGGATGTCTAAAAGCAAAGCAAACTGGACACCAAATTTAGCTCCTGTGGTGGGGACATCAGAAAGATTTATGAACAGATGTCTTCTTTTTAACTGTTCTACCTTACTAACCTTTTTAATTATAGAATTCTATATATTCTAAACACTGGTTTTCAAGCTGCTACTTTTTCATTGTCAACACAAGACATATTTCTATCTGTTGCCAAGATCTAGGGCTGTCTTTGCCTCTCTGTGAACTTTGGGCACCCCAGAGGCGAATTATAATTGCTCTGGGAATTGCTTTTCCTCCCAGCTCATTCTTTCAACAGAATTGTAACTCTTTCACTGCTTTTCTCAAGCCTTCCTTATGCTTATGTCCAGTGTTCAGCACCTGGTAACAGTTCCCTTGGACATACAGATGTTTTCAAAAGGTTGCCTCCTCCTGAAAACCACTTGTTATTTGCAGAAGAGTGGCCTTGGAGGACTTTGCCAGTGATCCCTGATCTATTACACAGAAATTCACAGCCCAAAGGATTTGCTTGATGTTTTGTGACAGGCATAACCCAGAACTCTGGGCACATTTGAACTAAGCCACCAGGAAAGCAGGCAGTTTCAGAGAAAATCCATTGCCTTTTGTTGCTCAAGCTTCAGACTTTTTCATTATTGCCACTGCCCTCCTTAGGAGGCCATAGAAAACCCTGGCAATGTGCTTGTCTCTTGTCCTGAGGGGGGAATGAATGATGATGTCACCTACCATTTCTTACCTGTTTCTGCTCACTTTTGGTTCCCACCTAAATGTTCCTCTGAACAGTAAGGATGAATAAAATCCATACCTGCTCTGTTACAGATTACATAAAATAGGACAAGAATGATGACAAAAACTCATACCCTGAAATTGCAGCAACCATTTCACAGTTGTTCAGCCCAGAAATGACAGTCACAGCTTTTCTAAAGGAGGGAAAGGCAACAGAGATGGATTTCAAGCTTTGAGCCAGAAATGCTCCACTGACCCAAGCCCAGCTTCCTGGCAGTGCCTCTTTCTCTTCCTTTTATCCGTTTATTTAATTTATAATATTTTCTTTTTCCCTAATGTTTTTTTCCTTTGCGGTAATTTTGAAAATCCCGAAGGAAAGAAGGACGTTTCTGCGAGCTCAGATTGAAATACTTCTGAGGAGCTGAGTGGAATAACCTGCTTCAGTTCAGTTCATCCTCAGCTTTCCAACATGTTTCTTCATGGCACTTATGATTTATCCCTGTGCTGATTTCGGAGCTGAGCTTGCAGCTCAGACAACGCGGTGGCGAGCTCATGCCGTCACACCTCCCAGCACAACTCCCTCTGTCAGTGCCAATACATTTCTGCATTTGGGGCATTTAATTCTGCCCAACTTCTGGGTGCTTTAACTTGTCATCCCACATCAAGATGGAAAGTTCTGCTCCTTCAACAAACGTTGAAGGAGCAGAACTTTCCCAAAAGGCAGGACTATCAATGCTGCATTTATCTTTGTTTTATCCTGCTGCTGGTAGCGGTGGGGAAGTCTTCTGCTGCTCTTCAATAGCTCATTATCCAAAATCATTTGGCAATGACTTAAAATATATTTAAAAAGCCCCACACCTTCAACATAACCCTGCCAAGATTGAATGATCAAAGAGTTGAAAGACAAAATACACTTGGACTCACTGACCCTGTAGCTAGTGAAAATCAACACCAAGAAGGGTGGGAGGAATGAGCTGTGACAAGATGAAAAAGTACCTCTAGTAACCTTATAAAAGGAAATCTATGAAATGCTCAAGGAGATAAATAAAATCTGTTTCATGCAAGAATAATCAAGGCCTTATTATAACAGGAGGAATAGTAATTCCCTTCTTGTCTCCTCTCTTTCTTCACCCTGACTGCTGAATCTATGGAAACAGAAACTACCGATGAACTACCTGAAGTGGAGAGCTTTGGGTCAGTTCAACAACTGCAATTACCTGTAGGTAGACTGATCCAAAGTAGGTATTTTTCAGCTTTCCAAATTAGTCTTTCATGAGATTCTGGGAAATGAACAGATTTTAGACTCCTTCCACGAAGCAGAAATGGCACTATAAAAGGAACCAGGACAATCACATGGATATTCTGTCATCCTCCTTTAGCACAGCTCCCCAGTGAACAGATTCCTCACCAGAAACATCTAAGTACCTAATAAAAATATAATCACCATTACTGAGCCTTCCTGCACCATCGTCCTTCAAGAAAGCTCTTGATGAACTCACCAGGGAGCCCTGGACTGGGGCCCTGTGAATGTTCCATGCACTGGCAGAGGAATGGTGCATCTCAAAAGAGGCAAGTGCATAAGGAAGACAAAATTTTGCACAACTAGTCAAAATAGATTGAAATAATTAAAAAGGGCTTGTTCTGGGTTTGGTTTTTTCAGTGAGTTTTTCTCCC
>VXBC01006492.1:106849-157726 GCA_013399945.1 Ploceus nigricollis
TGGTTTTTTGGGGGGGGGGGTGTTTGTTTTGGTTTTTGTTTTGGTTTTGGTTTTTTTTGGGTTTTTTTGAGGTGGGACTTAAGACTTTGCAGACACAAAGTGATTCCCCTGAAATCCCTCCCCCAGTCACTGCAATCAGCACAAGTTCCAGTCTGTCCTACACTCTTTTATACTGCAGAGATTTTGTCTCACCTATAGGGACAGAGACTTCAAAAAAAGACTGGAGACTCCTTCAGTGCCCCTATCTCTAGCAGAGATATTTCCTACACCCTGTAACAGAGGCTTCTGTATGGATCTGATACAGAGATACACTGTCAGCATTTATAAACAACCCCTTTTGTACCTACACAAGGCTTGCCCACAAAAAAGTGAGGAACGTGAAAGCTGAGTCTCTGTAAAATTAAGTTACAGTATATTAAATCCTGGAAGAGACATTTCTTCATGGGTTTGAAGGCAGGCTTGAGTTCAGGTGATGTGACTTTGTGCCAAGGGAATGGCTGGGATCTCTGCCTCTTGCTAGGCAGAATCACAATTTCTAACATGGCAATTTAAGAAGGAATTGTGGGAATTCCCTCACCCTACCATGTGAAAAAGGTTTAAAAAGGGTGAGAGCAATATCCAACCAGAGAAAAAGAGACACTGCCAGAAACACAGCTGCCCAGGAAACAACAGTGTTAGAAACAACACACAAAATTATGAAAGGCAAAGACCTTCAAAGGAATAGTGCAGCATTTCCTTAACAAACCCAAAATCTGATCATAGAGGCAGTTTTAGAAACCTCTGCTCTGTTAAGGAAAAAAATCACCCAGGTGGGTATTCCTTATTTTAATTTTGCTCATCCAAGCCAAGATCACTTGATCAGCTTTGAAGCACGTCAGCTGAGCTATTTTGGAGACCCTGAGCTATACTGCAGTTGATGGTGCTGCCTTCTACCCCTCCAGCTACCTCTGGGAGACTGTAGCTGGGAAAAATTGGAAATCTGCTCCCTACTCTTCAGCTGAGGACCACGGCAAACATTTTGCATCAAATACAAAAAATAATAATTATTGGAAAGTGCTGCCTGCACTATGAAACCCTGTGATAACTTTCCCAACTGCTCTGCATCAAAGTGCATCCTCTGCAAACAGAGAAATCGCACTTGCTTGATCTGAGCCTTTAGCTGACCCTCTTTTTGTGACTATTTGCTGTTCTCTTGCAGGATCTAAGAAAAATATAAAATGTATTGCATTTAGTAAATAATTTTTGCCCATCAAGGCAAGACAGAAGTGCTTGAAAGAAAAATATAATTATCTCATTACATGACACCTCTACAGTGTTTTTTCTAACTGTTTTCTACGTTACCCAGCTTCCTGCCTTTGGAAAACACAAGACTTTAAATTGCACCTTGTCTGCAATTACTAGGCTCTTGTTTTATACTGTTTTGCAAGACATAACCATGACAAAGGAATATTTTATAAAGCAAGAGAAATCCCACTTGCCCCTCTTTGAATGAAGGCCACTTAGCATGTGGCTGCTCACAGCCCTTCCCAACTTTTCAGCTCAGATCTCCCTCCCAGCCTCAGCAGAAGGAATAAAGATCCAAAAACAGTCAGAGAGGAAAAACACCAGGAGTTATTTAAGCTGGCAGTGTTTCAGGTGAAGTGCAACACGATTTACCATTCACTTGCAATTACTGCCTCACAATTTGGGCAGCTCGAAGCTCGTCATTGCTTCTATCGATTGTTTTCCCCAAAAAAATTTGTTGGTGCAGCTTAAAAAAAAAAACAACCTTGCAACAGGCTGGAAGCAGATGCCTGTTTAGGTACCAGCCTGTCACTGAAGGTAAATGAATTTCAGCTGGCTCAGTCACAGGCAGAGGCACAGAAAAGGAAAAGATATCTAAAGGCACAATGGAAATTAATAGAGTAATCCCTCCAGATGGCTCCAAGACTGCCACATTTCCCCTGGTGAAAGTGCCACACCAGCCCTTATCATAACCATGAAATGGGATAGAGTAAGAGCACATCACCTCACTCTCTGCTCTCCTTTATTCCTGCCCCTCTAAATATTTATGGAAACTGATAGCCCAGGCACTGCTCTATGGCCAACTTTATCACGCTCTTCCACACAGGAGGATGCTAATAATTAGGATCCTTCCAGATTTTGGAAATAATTGCAAATCTCCAGCATACAGGGCTAATCTTAGCTTTAAAGAACCAGTCCTAAACTACTACTCTCATGCCAGGGATGAGTTTACTGAAACCTGATGTAGGCTGATTCACAGGAATAACAAGAAAGCTGCAGCAAGGCTCAAAGTTCAGAGAAATCCCAGTGTTTTAGATGCTTACCTAAATCACCCTGGCCTCTTCTGCAGCAGCAGTTCTTCACAAGCAATCTCTGACAGATTTTTGGTACTCCTGGTACTTTTTACTATATCTGGTGTTTTTGACAGGGGCAGATGAACCAAACAATCCTCCACTTCATCCTCTTGCTGTGTGCTGTATTTCTCTTGGATGCTACTTATACCTGCACTGCAGTAGAGGCTGGGGGCAGCACCGACCCAAAGGGCAAGTCCCTCCCCTGGCCAAACTCCCAAGCCATGAGAAAACCATGAAATGCAGCAATCTCCTGTGAACAGCAAACAGAGAGCTCAGGTATGAAGCTGAAAAGCATTATCAGCTGGGGAGAACACATTCACACTTACTGTGCTGAGAGAATTGATCTGGCAGTGGTGAGTGTTCAAGGGAGTTGAAATTAAGGTCAAATTGAAGTTTTCTGGACTTTCATCAAGAGCTCTCCCGCCAAAGAGGTGGGAGGCAGCATCTGAGGGACATCTGGATGGAAGGGCTCGTAGGTTACATGGCATAATAAAGTGAAAAATAATGGGAAGAGTGAGGTTAATTAAACATTTCTGAGCCTTTAAAAAAGACTGAGGCTCCCCCTCAGCTGAGGCAATGTTTTGGGACAGAGTGGACAGCATCTCCTCTGCTAACAAGCTGGTTTTCAGCCCGATTTAGCTTTCAAGTGAGTTAATTTTCCTAAAGCATCCAGCTATGCAGCAGCACAGGCACCTTCTCACAAGGCGTGCTGTTCTAATAGATCAAAAGTCTATGTTTTCAAGATCTCATTAAATACATATTCAGCTGTCAGACATTAGCACACATTACAAAAAGGAAATTGATGGTTGACTCTGAAAATCCAGCCTGATGTGCTGTCCCTGATTTACCCCAGCCCTTCCAGCACACTCTTTGGAGTGCGTGATCCGTTACAGCGCGTTCGCCGTAATACCGAAACACAAAAACCCGCGGAGTCAAAGACAGGATGTCAGATCAAATTTTTCCGGCTTAACTCAGGATTTAATTGCATTTAGAGGTTTAAGTCAGGCTATTACAACTGTCTTTAAGGTAATCTCCTCATGTAGGAGGGAGTATGGATGTCCCAGACCTGCGTTTATCACTGGATACAGCTGCGGTGAGACCAGATCCCTCTTTTCCCCATTTTCTACTGAATATTTTCTACTGAATATATCTCCATTTTTTACTTGGAGTTTAGCCTGCATATCAGGAGCCACGGGCACTGCTCGTGTCAAGGCAAGGGGCTCACCTCCTGCTCAGATAGAGAAGCACATGGAAAAACTGGGATTTCTCAAAGAGAAGGGCTTGGAAATCATCACTGAACTCAAAGCTGAAGTTTACAGAAGCAAGGCACTGAGAGCCCCTTTCTGCAGGATTTTGTGTGTCTAATTAAAAGTTAATGGTTAACAGCAACATGTTTGAGAGCTCAGCCCACATGAAACATGAGATATGTGGCTCAGATCCTGGCTGTGGGCTCACCTTCACCAGAGGGGAATGCCTGAGAATATTAAAGCTGGTGGGCATCAAATGCTTCCATGGGGGAGCAGTGCACTGGATTTTTAAGCTAATACCAAACTGGTGGCTCAGTGCAATCTAATCTGCCACTGGAAAGAAGGAAATGGAGGCAAAGGCAGATGGCAAAGCAGCCTCCCTGGGAGAGGAGGCTTGGTTGCTGCTTGGCATCTCATACAGAAACCATCACCAACACCATTCTAATGGCTAAAATTTTGAGATTTTAAGACCAATGTCCTTCAGTGGGGATGCACCTGTCCATCCTAACCCTAAATCACAGCCATCACAGAATGGCTTGGGTTGGAGGGGACCTTAAATATCATCTACTTCCAGACCTTGCCATGGGCAGGGACACCTTCCAGTCTCCCAGGTTGCTCCAAGCCCCATCCAATCTGACCTTGGACACTTCCAGGGATGTGTCCAAAAAAAAAAAACCTCAAATTGATGAACCAAAACCACTACAGGCAGCCACAGCTTCTCTGGGTCAGCGCTTCATCACCCTCACAGTCCTCCAACCCCTGGACTGTTTGAGCTGAAACACCACAGAGAAGAACTCCCTCTTCTGAAATATTTTTTCCTGTAATGATACTCAGGTGGGGCTTTTTGGACTGTTTCATCATGCAAATACTGTACAAACATTTTTAGACCCAAGACATAATTTTGTGCCTTTTTTCAAATTTAAGAATCAAAATTATTACAGCCAAGAAGAATCACCTTGCTTGTTATAATCAATCTTTTTAAAAGAAAATACCGAGCTGTGTTTGGCTGCTTGGACCAACTAGTTCAGCAAAAAGTGAAATTTCTTCTCTTGATCTTCAGATAGCCTTTGAATTAAATACTTGTTGCAGCAAGAGAAAGTTTGGGTTGTTTTTGTCATCAGATTTGAGATCAAGAAGAGATGAGATGATCTAGGATGAAAGGCAGAAATGCCAGATGAAGGACTGAAACCCACGGATTCAAAATAACTGCACAAAGGTGCTGGAAGTAAAGCAGGGATAACTCCATGGTGCTGGGCTTGGTTCCAGCACCAGCTGGTTCTCTCAGTACCTTGTGCTGGAGGCAAATAAACACCAGGGACAGAGGGTTGGTTGGGTGAATTAGGGCTCCTCTGTGTGATAATTCTGTGTTCCCACAGTCACTGTGACTGTGAGTCCATAGCCACTTTCTCTGTGGCCCAGCTTTTACTCCTAAGTTATTTTCTTTTGGTGAACTTAAGCAAATTCAGCCTGGCTGCAGCAGGATGCTGCAGAAACAATTATGCAGACCTGATAACATCAGTGATAAAACATGCCCTGTCACATTTTCTGAGCCCAAATTTATAAAGGCAGTACAGCAAAAATGGTATTTCATTGCTGAATGTTCTTTTTATGGAGAATATTCTCCATTTTGGGCAGGAGGGAGGGTGTGTTTCAAAGTTCATTTTTCAATTTACAAGCCCCCTAGGTACTTTTCATCAGGATCACATCAGGGGCACCCTTGCATAATCAGACAGAAATGGGTTCAGCATAGGAAGAGCTCTGACAATCTGTGGGAAGTAGGCTAAAGTCCATAATAACGATGAAAAACAAACTGAAATCAAGGTAAATCAACAAAAAACATAATGGAAAAGGTGCAGATTAGCGATAAACAGCTATTTTTCCAGTGAAGCAATTTCACACTAAAGAAAGAAGGGAATGCAAAACCCAACTTCCAGCCTCAATTCAGTTCATGTGGGTTCAGCATCTTCACAGCTGACAGAGATCTAAACTCTTCCTCAGTCTGGAAAAATGCTGGCTCAGGTCTCCAGCACAAGAGAGGCAGCTCCAGCAGCAGGCAGGGCTGCACTGGGGTGCTCCAGATAAAGCTCAGTGCTGGGCATTAATGACTCTGAAACACCCTGTAAATATGTTTTCCATCCTTTGATTTTTATCAACACCACAAACCTGTTGCTCTGGAATAACCACCAAGAAATTACCTTGTAGGACACCCAACCACTGACATTTTTCCTGTGACTGTGCCATTTACCAGTTGGGTAATGTTGGTAAATTCAGTGGGGATGCCTAAGGTGCTTCAAATTGCAGTTAGGGTGTCAAAAAAAAAAAAAAAAAGCCCACACTTATTTCTTGTAAAACCCCACTATAAGAGAAAACAGCATGTCTAAGAGCCCACTCATTCAAATTTAACTAAAGAAGTTCAACAGCTTCACATCCAAATACTCTTAACTTATAAGCAAACAAACATTATAGAATTAACAAAGAGGTGCCAATCTAATTAAAATCAATCCACAGATATCTCTAAACACCAAGGGAGCCTGATTAGAAGCTGTTTATAGTGGCTGCTTAAGCAAATTGTGAAGGAGTAATAATTCTGATGTTGTCACTTGCCAGAAAGATTTTTCTCACCTCCAAAACATTCCTTCAGCTTCAATTTATTTCAAGCTCACACTTTAAAATGAACCACAGCTTTTGTGCCACAATTCCTTATGTACAGGGGTTGAGAAAACTGAGAATTACAGAAGTGACTGATTCTTGTGTGCTGCCACACACTTGGGAGCATCCTCACATGCTCATGAGGCTGCACAAAGGGCTTCTCCTGGCAGAGAAAGGAGCCTTTTGGGGTGCTCTGCTCCTCTGAAACCCACCTGCAATGCCAGACACCCAAAGAAAGGAGCTGCAAGCAAAGAAAACCCTGTTGCTGCTCCAGTTGGAATCTAATTATTCCCAGGAAAATGCCCAGAGAGATACAAAAAGCAAATGGGAATCTACCTCCCCAGCCACAATGCTCTGATCCACTCCTGTAACTGGTATTTACAGGAAAGGCTGTGGCTGTGGCTGAGCAAGGGCAGAACCTGGGCACATCACTCCCTAAATAAGGAGGTTTTTTCCCCCCAGCTTCTTTCCAGGTGTTTCAAGAACGCTCTTTGAGACTTTAAGCCAGGCACCCACCAATGTACCTCAGTGGGGATGTACCTGTCCATCCCCAAAGGGAGAGAAGACAACAGCTCAAAAAACACACAGATCTGAGGGAAGAATGAAACTGGGGCTGAGAGAGAACACTTTCAGAAAGAAAAACTGGTTTTCAACAGGACAACCAGTCCATGCTGGCTGTTCTGTAACTCAAGAGGAAAATTATGAGTCCCAGGCAAACTTTTGGACACCCTGAAGAGAGCAAATCTTGAAAACTCCTCAAGCAAAGTGACAATGCTTGAGCTTGAAGTGCAGATGTTTGTCCCCTCGCATGACCTGTGTATTCCATGACTAGTCTGAAGACAGGTTTTATCAAAAACCACCTTGGCAAAAGCACCAAAGTGGGTAAAAACTGAAACAGGAGACAGAGGTTGTGCTAGCCACTCCTCAGAACCAAGAAACCCTTAAAAAAGAAGGGGATCAAAGCATGGCAGCCCCAGGACTGTCTGGTCTGGACTGCCTGGAGATGCCACAGGGCCAAGCTGATCCATGGGACCTTCTGGGGCTGGGACAGACACAAGACCACTCAGAACTCAGGTGCCCTTCCTGCTGACACCCTACAGTCTAAAAAGTCAAAGGGAGGAGATGGCAGAGCTTCTCCAGCACCTGGACCTGCTCTCACCCCTGAATTATGTATTTGTGTCTGAACTGTTTTATTTCTTCTTAGCCACAGGACCAGCACCCCTCAGAGATGTCCATTTCCACTCTGCCTCCTCCTCCTCCTCCTCCTCCCCCCTCGGCCAAGCCCAAGGGTTGCAGGAGCAGAACGTGCAACCTCAGGCTCTGCAAGGACATCTGCAGCCCCCAACAAATCCCTCCCTGCTGCTCTTTCAGGCTCTGAGTGGGAAAAAAGCACAGTCTAGAGGCTCAATCTGTGGGTGCCACCCGTCCCCTGCCAATGGCACAGCTGCTGAAGAGCATTTGTTTTTAGAAAGGGTTTTTTTGGTATCCAATTCACAAAGCTTTGCTTTTTCCTTTTTCCCTTTTTTTTTTTTTTCCCTAATGTGTAAAGTGCTTTGTGAATGGGCCAACTAAAATTATTTATAATGAGCTAATTTCCATAAAATTGGGCTAATTAATTTCCATGCTGCCTGATGAAAATTGCTAACATTGGCTTTTTACTGACAATCAAGGTCCTGCAGGCAGTTTCACACCCATCTGACTGGAAGGAGGTCCAGGCTGGATCCTTAGCAAGTGTAAATCAGCAGATATGTAATAAAACAAGCAGAGCAGCGTGCTCATTACACAGGAAAAAATATGTGGGGCCACTTCACAGTTAGTTTATATGGGGGTAACAGTGTGTTGTCTTTAATTAAGTGCATACATAAATAGAGAGGCATAACATAGTTATTTCTTCAGGTTCCTGAAAGCCAAGCAAAGACTCAGCTCCAGTGAAATAATTTTTCCTCGCCCTGTAGAATTAGGGAGGATATCAGGCTTGGTACAGCAGTGAACTGGGAAGCATCAGGAGGGGCAGCTCAAAGGGAAAAGAAAAAATAACCTTACACTAGAGTGCTTCAGCGCCCTGAGGGTTCACAAACAGCCAAGGGATTTGTGTGCTCCTAATGGATTTGCATATGAAAATTGCCACTGAAGGGATTACTATCACCCTTTTAAAAGGCATTTCACACAGTGTTAGTGGACACAGGTCCAGCTATGGCTAATCCTGCTGGGAACAGCTGGCTTGGCAAAACAAAACTATCATGTCCTACATCAGTGGGGCTTCTCAGGTACAATTAAAGACAGCATTTTGCAGGGCTCAGGAGCAGGAAAGGGCCCCTTGTAGCAACTTTGTGTTGTGGGCTACACTTTGATAGTATTTCCTAAATCATGTTAAGCTTTAAGTACCTACGTCCAACACACCACCAAAGGCAACTACTGTTGGCATCTAGAAATGTATGATTGAGTTGTATCGTGGGCTCCTTGAACTCCTAAGAAAAATTCCATTGATACTCCCATATTATTTTGACTGAACTCTTCCCTCAGAGCTCAGAGGCCTGAGTTTGTGACTGCCACACCCTCTGTAATGTCAACATTCACACCTCCAGCCTCTCTGGTAACAGAAAGCATCTTTCCTGGAAAGAAAAATCTTTCAGGCTAACACCCTGGATCCCCTTGTTTGCTGCACTACAGAACACCTACGCAAAGCAAAACGAAACAACTTGTTTTTTCATGTCTAAATACTGCTAAATGACACTGTCTCAAGCTAATTTTGCCTTAGGCTTATTAACACAAATTGAATTTAGTGCTAATCAGATTCCACGTTGGTATGCAATATGGAAATGTGTGATTTGCACTGACTGCTGTAAAATACAGTAATTGTATTTGTGCAAGACATGGATCTTGTAAAAGACCCCACAATTACTGGTAGTCACACATCAGCTGTAACTTATTGGGTACTGCCTGAGCCATTTATCTGTTCTTGGCCTCAGGCCTACATTTTCAAATGAGTACATAAATTAGGGGCAGAGACTAAGCTTTTGAATATATCCTGTGCCTTCTCACCTTTTACACACGTGCTGAAGGCTGAGATCTCTCTCTCAGCACAGCCCACCATACATGGGGTTACTCTAGTTATTGATATAAATGCCAACTCTTTTTTGCAAAGAGCCACCCTTTTCAAGAGGAAGGACCAGAGCTACCCATTGCATTGTGATACATACAATTAATAACTGCATTTATAATATTTTTTATAGCAGTTAGTTAAACACTCAGTTTCCAAGTATTCACAGCATCCCCACCACCAGGAAATGCAACTCCATGACTCCCACGATTTTGACATCCAAGATTTATCTTCATCTCTGTCAATTGCTGGAAACTCTTTAAGAGTTCATTCAAAGGCTTCATTTCTATGCTGTGTCTATGTTCCCTTATTAGTCCATCACATGCTAGTCACAACTGCAGTGAATATATATCTAGCTAAACACTGATATATGTCAAGCTAATATCTCTTTCTCCTTTCATTTCCCCTCTTGCCCTTATAAAGACACTTCATTCTAGTGAGATATTAATTATGATTTTTCTTTTCCTGGATGTGGCTGCATTTGTCTTTTGCCTCTATTTACTGCTTCATAACAGCTCATGGAAAGACAGTCAATAACTCTCCACTCCCAGGAAATCTGAATGGATGACTTGCAAGAAAAGAAGAGAAATTAAAAAGGTGCATGGTGCTGGGGAGGAGGACACATGAGCATTAGGCCATGGGGATGCTGGATGGCATTTTCCAAAGGGGCAAGGGGACATGGGGCAGGCCCATGGTTACCTACAGAGGAGAGAGGCAGCACTTCCCATCTGCCACTGTGTCTGCCCCGGGGCTTAATTCCCTTTTGCAAATGTAAACCAAGCACTTCTGAGCAGGGCAGCCCCGGCCATAACCCCAGATAGAAGTGCATTAGAACAGAATGCAAAATATTAGCAGGATTAAAGGGCAAGTGAATAGCAGAGGGATGCTGCAACACACTCTGTAGGCAGCCCAGAACCACGTGGGACACGGGGGTTACAACTAGCAAGGACAAAGCCAAAATAAAGGAGACCACAATAAAAGGGTGACCACTGAAACAGAGAGGAGAAATGATAAAAATATTTCCAAGATTAATTTCTGGAGAGGAGGTGGATGGCAAAATCCTGTTCAGCCCCATTTCAAACATAACCAACAATGAAAAGATGCAAAAGCCACCAAATTAAACCTGGTAAATTTATCAAAAAAATTCATTCCAAGGCCCAGGTAGCTGTGGCCAGTCTAAGGTATCACTGAATTCATGCATTTAGGAAAGGATTCCAGCCAGGATCCCAAAGCTGAAGAAAGGAGCAGAGTATTCTCAGGTACAAAAGCAAATCTTTTAAAGGTGTAAATACAACAGCCAGGTCTGGGGCACTGAGCTGTGCCTGTGAGCAGGGCCAAGAAGGAGCTTTGCCTGGGGGTAAGGAGCCAGTGCCTGCATGGCACACCTTTGGCTTGCTCTGGAGAACCACCTTTCCTCTGCTGCTCCTGCTGTTTCCTGCAACCACCTCTCCTATTTTCATTCCCACGTCTCAATGGCTGGGTTTGGCCCAAAACCAGACATGCAGAGATAAAGAAGCTGAATGAGGAGTATTTAAAACCAACAAGTTCAGCCCTCCAGAAAGAATCCCATCAAGCCTGAGGAGCCACTGTGGGTGGACTAACAGGATCACTGGTACTGGCTGTGCTGTGGCAGCTTCACCCTGGCAGGATTTTGGGACCTCCAGGCTAAGAGCAGATCCTCAAGCTGAGCTGAGCAGTGCCAGTTCTTGAGGGGCTCCATTTGGAGCTGGAAAAATCCATTTTTCCAGATTCCCCCGAGCTGGAAACACGGTGCTGAGCAAGTCCTGAGCTATTTGCACAGTGTCAGCTGCAATCCAGCAGGACATACTCCACATCCATCCATCACTGCCACACAATCAGACTGAGCTCTCCTGTTTCACTGAAAGAAATTTTCCAGAGTGCTATTGATACTACACTCTGAAGCCTAAACAGACAGACTTGTTAAGAGAGAACACATCTTCCATGCCTGTGACAGAGCTGCTCACGGAAATACAATTAAATCTTTTCAAGACAGAGAAATGTGCTTTTTACCACGGAACAAACTTCCCCAGCTTCTAACAGCAAAGGGCCAACCAAATTTAATATATCATTCTGCTCAATAAAAGGTTTTTCTTCTGCAGAACATGGCAAATTCAATCTAGAAAAATATTAAAGTGTATTAAAATGTGCTTTTTTTTTGATCCCATAGCTTTATTCCATTTTGCCTACAGTTGGTTGCATATGAGGTACGTCATTATAACTGTATTTTAAGGCTATTTTTTTCCAGAGATATTCAAAATACATAGGTGTCTGGTTTTCATTCATTTTGAAGAGTGACTGAAGCTGTACTCAGGCAGACTGGGTTAGCTGCACTGAAACACAGCCTCCTGCTAATACCTGACCTTAGTAACACTGCTCTTAAACAATAATGAATCGAGGTCCTAAGCTATGGCATTCCATAGATGAGGATAGAAGAGNGGCAGAGTCGGCTTAATGCACCCACACATCCCAGGGCATGGTCACTGGAGCCAAAGAGCTCCAGCTCCTCTCTCTCACCCCCCTCCAAAACCCTCAGCACTGCTGCAGGATGGACTCAGGTTGCTCAGGATCAAGGTGGAGGGAGGTGCTCTTGCTGGCCTTACAGCATGTAATCCCCCTTATAAATGTAACCACCTCCACCCTGAAATTCCACTCGCCTTTGTGATCATGTGGCTCCTCCAAAGCTCCTGCTCTCTGATACCTGGGCATCTTTTTTTAGCCTGGAACTCAGCTCGCCCTTATCTAACTCTGCCCTTTTAGCCATCACACTTCTATTTGCTCTTTTGGGTTTATTCCTTCCCTACCACCAATCCAATTTCCTTTCAGCCCTCTTTTACTGCACTTCAGTGATTTCAGCTCATGATCCTCAGGGCTCTGCACTGGCTGCCTTTGCAGCCAAGCTCCTCGCAGCTCACCTCATCCAAATCCCATTTTCTTACACTGATCCCACCTTTCTGTTAGCATACAGCATCTGTATCACCCCTTTCACCAGAAGAACAACATCCTCCTTCCTGCTGCATGACACAATTTACCTTAAAATAACATTTTAACATTCAATTTGAGTCGAACTGAGCAAACACTCAGGCTGGGTATAGGACTACACATTGCACCCAGAGAGCCTGCAACGGGATGCAACACTTAAACAAACTGCAGCAAGGCATCAAACTGACCTGCAAATCAGCACATCACTGAATGAACTCACCAACCCAGTCCCACTGCTGCCCTAATTTCATCCCAAATTATGCTGTTGGCAATGCAATCAGCTGCGAGGTGGTTTGATTTGCAATAGAAAACTGTGCTGGGGTGAGGGAGGGAAGTTCAGCCAGAAATGAAAAAGGGCTGCCACCAGTATCATGAGCTCTGCAGGGAGCTGTGCAGAGTGCAGGCTAGTCAAAGGCAGCGGGGCTGAGATGTCCTGATGGACCAAGGACAGGGAACAAACCCACCCTGTGCTAGTGCCACACCTCAGGTGTAGGCTTGACTGGGGGATACCCTGACAAAAATTACAGATCTGACCAAATCTGCCCACCAGGATGGGAATAAGATCTTACAGACCAGTACAGACATATATGGAAGTATATGTTCATGGTTAAGTGCATCCAGATGGTTACAGCATTGGTCTAGCAACTTTAACCACTCCTTAACATCACTTAAGTAATTTAAACATTACGTAAGTAATGTTTATGTTGCAAGTACTTGCTGCCCAAGATACAAGGGCTTCCTTATTAGCTTTGTACAAAGCTGAAAACAACCCGGTCTGCTTCACCAGCAAATGAAAAATCAAACCCAGATATATCACCCCCTCTCAAGCACTGTTCTTGATCCTGAGCAGGTTTTCCCTACAGCCTAAGTCAAATTGCACAGGTGGGATAGACCTCACATCCCTCTTTGGAACAGTGATCAATATGAAAACCCTGATTAGTCCTTGAGTGGTTCCCCCCAGTGATGCTGCTGGCTGCAGACAACAGCCCAGGGCAGCCCAGCACCTCCCCCACAGCAGACCTGACTGGGGGACACGTTGGATTTGACCCAAATAAGCAGAACCCCCAGCCTGGGAGCTGTGAGAGCCAGGCCAGTGCTGCTTCCCCACAGGGACTGAGGGGTGGGCACAGGAGCAGCACAAGTGCAGGGCACTGTTTGTGTCCAGGCAGGGTGCCCAGGCACTCCATAGTCACCTGGGCAGACAGGAGAAACCCATCTCAGTTCCAGGTGGTCGTTTTGCTCCAGGACTTCTCCTGTGCATCAGTTCTGCCCGTGCTGAAGAAGTGTCTTTGACCACAGGTCAATTTGCAGCAGCATCTACTGCCCTTTAGTGCCAGACACCCATCTGCACCTTGACTGCCTCTGCAGCAAGGAGGGTCCAGAGGGTCTTCAGCACTGTCCTGGGTTTCCTGGGTTATAACATATGGTTTGGGGGTACTCTATTTCCCATCTGTCAGAGCTGGGGCAGTCCTCTTCTGTTCATTGGGCAGTTTCCTTTATCTCTTCCACAGCCAATCTTCCCTCCAGGAGATCTCTGCTGTTCATGGGCCANCAAAATTATAATAATTCAGAGGGAGAGGGTTTACATTTTTCCATTTCAAGGAAGGCTCCTGCCTTCCTTAGCAGACATCTGTCTTTCCAAACCAAGACAAGCATAAACAGCTTACAATAACTATTGCCAGGCTGCTGGCCTGTTTGGCTGCAAGCACCCCGACAGCTCCCCCCCCCCAGCAGAAGATGTCCGAGGAAATCAGAAAATAACAGTATCAATAGAGAGGATCACCTCCCGCGGTGAGTGCGGGGAGCTGGGGAGCAGGGAAGGCATGTCCTTCAATATTTAACTTCTTCCCTCTTTGTTCTCCATCTCCAGTTGAACAATACGTTAATTACCTGATGAAGCGCTATAATTACTCTAACAGCTCTGCTCTTAGTTATAATTACTGCATCAACACTTTCTTTTTCGTATGCTTCAATCTATACCTATTACATTGTCATGATGAAGACACATTAACATTATAATACCGTATAATTAGCTGATGAGCAATTAAATTATTCCACTGCTCTTGTTCCTCTTTGCCAAGAGGTTGCTTTCCAAGCACTATTGTCTTCTTGTTCTCTGGTCTGCTTCAGAGGTTGGGGTTTTGTTTGCTCCGTTTTAAAAAAAGGACCTCATATGCTCTATTCAAACAGATTTGATTTAAAATTCTCAGAGAGCATGGTAGCTAAGGT
The DNA here is from genome assembly GCA_013399945.1 of Ploceus nigricollis. NCBI lineage: Eukaryota > Metazoa > Chordata > Aves > Passeriformes > Ploceidae > Ploceus > Ploceus nigricollis. The sequence continues at coordinate 121,432 of VXBC01006492.1, forward strand.
CCTAGGAGAAGTTAATTTGTTTAAAATATTTCAAACTTCTCTTCCCTCAAGTTCAAACTGAGTTTGTTTTCCAAAAGCTAACAAGAATAGGAAAGTATTAGAGGAATTTTTGTGTAAAAAATAAATGCATTATTAATTACCCCTTCAAAACACTTCTTAGCCATAGCACAAGATCTTGCTAACAGGGAGGAAATGGCTAAACCCCTGATAAAATCAGTTTTATCCTCATACTTATTTATTTTATGTCTCAGTGAAAAAATCATAAGCATTTTTGCACTTTTTTCTTTAACACCTTAAAGGAAAGCACAGATAATAAGCTCACTGTGAGTATTTGAGAAGTCTGACTCAATCTGGGCAGCAGCACCAGGAAATCCTCACGGCATTTAGGAAATCTAACAAACACTGCACAGTACACAATAACGTTGTGCAGACTTCAGCATTTATCTTGATTATTATCCAGCCTTGTAGGACTCATTTGCTTTGTCCTCTCACCTGAGTTTTGTGGCTGAAAATTGTCCATTTGATTTTCAATCAGTTCAAGCAACTGGTATTACTGTACAGCCTTCCCCCTCTCTCTCCTGGCTGAAATCCTTTTAATGTAGCTGTGAGATGTCTCCGGCCCTGTGTTGGTGGGAATACCAGACACATTTTAGGTGGCACTGGTTTCCATTCTGGGATTGTTGCTTCCTTTCAGCCACACCTTCCTGCCATGGCTGCTGCTCTTCAATCAACACTTTGTAATCAAAGAGTGGTTTTGATTTAGTAACACAGAAATATCAGCAAAGCACCTCAGTACAACAGAGCACAGCAGAGCCTGCTGGTGCCATCTGACCGGAATCTATCCCAAAACAACACTGACTTTCTACATCCACCTCCCTTACTCAGGGTTTTTTTTTTTTTTTCTACCTCTCTTAGCTCCACAAACCCTTCATTTCCATTTGAAGATAAAGACAAGTGCTTAAAATCAAACCCATCATTTGCTATGTTGATTAAATTCCTCAATTTCAGATCTACCCACTGAGTCTTCCCATTGCCATCGAGCACAGCAAAGCCAAATTTCTCAAGTTCAGGCTCAAGCTGTTACTTGGTCAAAATCTCTCATTTCCCGTAGGCACCTGCCCTTGAAGTGCTCATGGCTGTGCCCACCTTCATCTCTACCCAAGAAAACCTTGAAAGACCTGACTAAATTTGTCCCAGTGAGGATTACTAAAAATGTATGGCATCTGAATAAACACCCAGAGGATGGAAGGCTGGCATAGAGGAATTTGCTTTGACTCTTTGCTGAAGGCTCCCCGTCTCTGCAACACCTGCACCCACCTCACTACTAACAATGCCCTTGTTGGTGTTTGGCATCTGTCCCCTAAAGCCTGGCTTAGTCCTGCCCCCCCCAGCTCTTCACCCCCCAGTGCAGGGACAGATTTCCTTGTGAGCAATCTGCTCCCAGGAAGGGCTGGAGCTCACTCCCCTCCTGCCTGCATTAGCCCTAACACTTCTGGGTGGAGTGTGAGGGTCTGAAGGCTTTGTCACATGGAAAAGCACCAGGAAAACCAGTGTTTATCCTCTTTGATGCTAGTGCTGCTTCCCACAGTGCTCAGGATAAACTGAGTTAATCCTGGACAGAGGGACAGACTGCTCAGCTCCTGCAGCCACTCAAAGCTGAGATCAGATCTGGATGTTCCTTTTCATCTACTGGCAACTCTCCTGCATTTAAGTTATTTTTAAATTACATAGATCAATGATGTATTATTTGCTTTACCACCCTCTTAGTTTCCATGAAAGCTCCTATTTGTTTTCCACAAGGCTCTTTGCAGAGATACTGCGAAACCACAGGACAGTGCTGGAAGACCACAAACTGCTGAAAAGAAGCAGGTGGGGCTGGTGCCTTCCCATCCTGTGATGTGCCCCATGCCCCATCCCTGCACATGCAGGTCACTCCATCTATGCCAGTCCCAGGGAAGCCACAGGCTCGTGCTGCCATCTGGGCACCTGGCAGCTGCCTCGTGCCTGAGTGAGGGGAAAGAGGCACATCACAGCAGTGCTTTGTCTTCCTGGGTATCTCTATCTGCTGCAGCGAGCACAGAAAGTTGAACATCTTGGCAGCATGATGCTGTTTTGGGCCTTTTTTTTGGCAGGGCTCTTCCCAAAAACAGCCATTTGGCAGATGTGGCACACAGACAGAGCCAGCCAGCTCATTTGCTCAGCCTCGATCCTTACGCTTCCTCCAAGGATTTCGCAGGAGCCACAAACGTGCCTGAGGCAGGCAGGCTTTAGCACCACCATTCCACTTCCAGCAGAGCTCCCAGAGACACTGTCCTGGCACAGGCAGATCTGAACACCAGGGCACCCAATGCCTTCATGCAAAGCACTCCCCACCAGCTGCCTCCAGAGGAATTGTAGAAGGGTTTGGGTTGAAAGGAACCTTAAAGCTCATCTCGTCCCACTCCCTGGGCAGGGACACCTTTCACTAGACCAGGATGCTCCAAGCCCCATCCAGCCTGGCCTTGGACACCTCCAGGGATGGCAGCTCAGCTTTTGAAAGATTTCCAGTCTCCTCCTGCGGTGATCACCACCCCAGCAATGCTGGGGTCCTGCTCTCCCAAATGGGCAGGGGTGTGGCTGTTCTTACAGCACTGGCCAAATCCAGAAGAAGATTTAAGGGCACATGTTGCCTCATTTCTCCTCATAGAGAAATGAGGGCACAAACTTTTCCTATGGATTTGCTGGGAAAGGCATGAAAGAGCTGCAGAAAGGAAAATAATTCTTATCTCTGTTCTCTGTTCTCCCCTGTGGAATGTTGAGTTGGAGATTGTTTACCTGCAAGGACCAGTCAGAGTCCAGCTGTGTCTGGACTCTTGAGAAGGTCACGAGTTTGTTAAAGTTAGTCTAAGACAGGTAAGTAAAAAGTAGGTATTAGAATAGCCTCTCTTCAAATATTATTAATGTATTTTAGTATAGATTTACTAAAGAGTGTTCAGCACCTCAAAGCCTTCTGAAATGGAGTCAGACATCCTTCATTCTCTTCCCATGGGGTCGCCTGCACTATCGACAGGCACATCCCAGTGCCTGCTGGGGTCACCACCCAGGGAGCAAGAGCTGACTTTTACACTTGATTTTTGGAAGAAGGGTCAGCACTGGGCTTTTGCAGCAATGCTGGCCTGATCTGACCTCTTTCCCCCACTCCCCAAAATGCCTTTTTCCAGCACTCACAGATTTTCTGCTTTAAAAAGCATCCCATCGTTTTTTGCCCATGTCATTTATTTCCCAGTGTTGTTTCAAACTGTTTGCACATGGCCCCTGGTATCTCAGCGGGTGAGCACTTTACAAATAAAGTGATGAGGGGGGGTTAAAAGAATGAGACTTGATAATTCACACTAGGAGCAGCCAGATGTCTTATTGCCTTGGAAAGAATCAAAAAGGAGAAAACAGATCATCCTCACGTGGGTTTAGATGTACACAGAACACTTAAAAAATGAAAGCAAAATGACATAGCAGATGCAAAAGCTGAAAAGCTTAACACAAGTGAGATGAAAACCAAGTATGCAAAGAAATGATGGAACAAGTGTTTACTCATGCTCTTCTCCTTCACTGGTACCCACACTCAGTAAGGGCTTGGTAGCCTAAACCTCTCTTCAAGCAAACAGCTCCTGAATACTTTTTTGCTAAAACAAGATAGATATTTTCTAGTTCCTAATGAAAAACAGAGTTTGCACACTTAGCAGTGTGATTTACAGGAACCGGGCATGGGAAGGACAAATCCTGCCTTGGTGCACTTTGCTGATGCTCCTGCATTACTGTAAAAGCTGAGTTTAAAGCTTGTCTTTGCAAAGAAAAAGCAAAACAAAAAGCCACCAGCTGCATGACACAGTGCTGCTCCTACAAAATAACACGTGGCCATACTATGGTGCCTAAAATAAAATTATCACACGTGGCATCAAGTCCAATCCAGAGCAGGAAGGGAGCTGCAGAGCCTGTCTCTCCCACACCATAGTGGGAGGAGGATACAGCAGGCACCCATGCAGGAGCTCTGGGCTCCAAGGAGGGGAACCAGAGGGTCCTTTGTGTTTTTACACGACCCTCCAACACTGAACAGACCCGGAACAGCAAGAATTCTCCTCTAAATATCACCTAATTCACACTGATTTGATAAAACAAGCCAAATGATTCAAAAGCACCATTCATCACTTCCAAGCCTCAGTGGAGCTGCCATGTGGGTTCACCACACAATGCCTGGGATTCTGGGCTCCCAGCCCCGCTGGCAGACTGGGAGAACTGTGGCCCCACAGGACCTTGGAGGACTGGATGCAAAATGCCCCCCTCCAAAGCCCCCACAGCCCAGTCAGAGCAGGCTGCAGAGCTGGCCATGTCCCCTCCGTGCACCCCTGGGGGCTGGGGGAAAGCAAACTACCATCTCCCTCGGGAATCAAGCTAAAAGCTTTGCAGGAAAAGATCTTTTCCTTCACAGAGACTGAAATTCCACAGAATTTCCACATGTGAGCGAGCGGGGTTTAGCTGTGAGGCATGGAAGGGGAAACAGCCGTGCACAAACCTCAGCACTGTAAACGTGATCCCCTTCCACAAACCATCTGCAGCCTAGAATTCAGCCTAAACCCAGTTCTGTCTCAGAATCAATAAATAAAATCGTAAAATAGTCCTGCTGGTGGACAAATTCCAACTTGTAGGGAAAGTTAAAAAGTGACTTCAGTATCTAAAGGTGCTCTTTTTCCCTTCTTTTCTCCTCTCTCTTAATCAAGAAGAAAGACATTCACTGAGAATCTGAGTTAATGCTCCTTGAAGCCAATTTTCCACTGAATTTCACAAAGCTGTGGATTTTGCTCCTGGTGAACTTGGTGGTAGTTTCAAGGATGATCTCTTCAAATGCACAGGTTGCAGGATTAAATACACCTCTGTATTTACTTAACCCTTCGACACAACACTTGGGAAAAACTTGGGCACAGACTGCCAACACTCACAGAAGCACAGGGTCTGAAATCACACTGAAGGCTGTGTCTGTGGGATGCCAGCACCAAGGAAAACAGCTGCTTAGCACATAAAACCTTGCACAGCGTCAGTCAGGCTCAGCTCAACTATACTGGCAGCAGACAGAGCCTTCAGCACCTACAGGTATTGACTGAAATTCCAGAAATCATTCCATTTGGATGGAATTTGTGTGCCCAGTATCAGGGCAGGGGTTGTAACACATCCAAACAAAATCAGGATATGCATTTTTTGTAGCTCTAGAAAGTATTTAGATGGTATGGACTTAACGTGGCTAGTTTTGGGACTGAGGTTGTTAGACACCCAATAAAATTAGGAAACAAATTAGGAAAAACAATTAAGAAATTTTTTTGTGAGTCATACTAAAAGAATCTTGATAAAATAGTAATCTTTTGGCTTTTTGTGGGTTTCACCTTGGATGCAATACCTGCACTTGCTCTGCTTCACCTGCATTAGCTGGCAATTACACCAGATGTGAAAACTGGCAAAATGGAATGCATCCTTGTGCCAATTCCTCCTCCTTTTATGTCCTGGCTATGACTCCTTCCTTTAGCTGGAAGGACTGTAGCTGCTAATTGGGTTTTTTGGTCATGCCACCATTTCTTTCACATGGGCCACTGTCATGCAAGAAAGTGCCATGGCAGACCCATTCCAAGATTAAATAAGTTCCAGTTTTCAAGGATGACATGTACATATTCATATGGTCAATCCTGAGACAAAAAAACAGAAGTCAGGTTGAAATGGCATTTATTACCATTACCTCTTATTGTAAAGCTGTAACTGAGGAGTAAAGTTAAACTGCCAACAGTGACCCTGTTTAGTTCTTTGTGCACAACTCCTTCCAATAACCAGCATGGGAAATGGGGGGGATTCCTCACTCCTGCCATGCCAAGGGAATTTTTTTCACAGCACATCGACATGTCTATAGTCCTATTAAGCAGAAATCTCATCACTGACAGAAAAAAAAAACCCAGAAAAAAATCTCAACCATCTTGACAGTCACCTCCAGCACAGCTTCTGTCAGATGAAGAGCTCACCAGCATGGCAGACATTGCTGTTTTCCAAGGCAAAGGAATTCGTGGCCCTCTCAGTCTGTAAGGCTGCACAGAGCTGGAGAAAGAGGCACTTCTTTCCATCCCCACCATGCAACACATGGCAGCACACCCTGGCCAACACCAGAGCTTCCAGCTCCTGCTGCAGGGCCCACAGGAGACCTGGAGACAATAAATGCTGAAACCAGTGGGGACAAACACTGCCCCTCCTTTGGGATAAATGGGAGAAGAACTGGGCCAGTGACTGCAGCATGGCAGAAGCCACAGGGACAGAAGGCATGGCCGTGTCCTGGGTGTGTGGGGGGAACAGGTGAGGGAGTTCAAAGAGCCCAGAGAAACAGAGGAAGGAGCAGAAACACAAGAGCCCCATCACTGGAGAAAGCCAGGCCTCGTGCAGGCCAGCACGGCTGGGCTGTGACTGCTGGGTGAAGCTTGGAGGAGCAACTAAAGCAATTACCTCCCCTGATTTTTAAACCCCTCCTGCCTGCAGAGGAGAGGGCTCCGGGCAGTGACAGATGGTCCCTCGCGAGCCTCGCCGCCTTGGCTGTGAGAATTGGACGTGTGCAGGCAGCCTGTCTGTGCCTCGGCCTGCAGCAGCAGCGGGGACACGAGGTGACAGAGCCACGCTGCCAGCCAGGCTGCCAGCTGCCAGCGGAGCTGGGCTTGCTCTGAAGCACCAGGCACTGCTCTGGGCTCCGTGGCCAAGCTTGGGTGGCTATGGGACTGCAGGGGTGGCTTCTGTGAGAAGCTGCTGGGAGCTGCCTTCGTGTCTGGCACAGCCAGGCCCTGGTGGCTCCAAAGATGGACCTGCTGCTGGCCAAATCTGGGCCAGTTACAAGTGGTGGTGATGCCTCAGGGATAATAGATTTAAGGAGAAAGAAGAAAAAGTTATGGTGCAGTTGGAATTGTGGCCAGAGAAGAGTGGAGTGAGCACATGTGAGAAGAACAACTCTGCAGACCCCAAGGTCAGTGGAGAAGGAGGGGCAGGAGGTGCTCCAGGGGCCAGAGCTCAGATTCTCTGCAGGCTGTGGTGAGACCATGATGGAGCAGCTGTGCCCCTGCAGCCCCTGGGGATCCACAGGGATGCAGAGATGCACTCCCTGCACCTCTGGGGCAGGAGGTAGAGCTGGAAAGAGGTAGTCGGAGGGAATGGTGTTTTTAAGGTTTTATTTTACTTCTCATTTTCCTGCTCTGACTCTGTTAGTAAAAAATTCAATTCATATCTCTAACTCAAGTGTGCTTTGCCTGTGATGGTATTTGGTGAGTGGTCTCTCCCAGTCCTTATCTCAGCTTAGGAACTCTTTGTTCTGTTTTGTCCTGTCCACCTGCAGAGGGGACTGAGAGAGTGGCTTTGGTGGGTGAGACAGGGTCACCCCATTACAGTGACCAACACAAGAGCAGCTACATCCTGAGCCTGAGGGGTCTCTGCTCGGGGACAGGCAGCTGGAGGTGGGCAAGTTCTAACCCACACAAACAAGTGTATCTGGGAAATCAGCACTGAAAATGCCTGTCTTCAAAATCCACCTCTTTCCTTGGACAGAAGCACTGCTGGACAGAAGTCTGGGCACTGGAAGGAAGGGCAGCAATATGAGGATTCACTGCAGTGTGCAATCAGCATTGCCCAGGCACAGAGGAAAACAGAGGTCCAGAGAGGAAAAGTGACTGTGCTGCAGGAATTGCACCATGCTGCAGACTTGAGAGAGAAACTGGAACAGCGGGGTCACCTTTTTCTGCCATGGCCAGGCTTGAATTCCTACCCACAGCTCCTGAAACAAGAGTGTGTGGACTCCCAGAGGTGCACACACAGGACAAGACTTACTTTAAACCTGGAAGCGTCTGGGCAATGTTTTAAGCAAAACGTTCCACTTAACAAAACCAATAGCCAGGCACTTGTCACCTCTTTGAACCTGTCTGGTCACACCCCAACCCAAGGGCCCCTAATCAGCATTCCTCCTGACAAGTTTATGCTCTAACTGATAAAATTAGACCAAATCCTATTGTGCCAAAAAGTAGTATAATTTCAATTCCCTCTACATAAACAATTGATAGCTCTCATACAGAAAGTACAGCACTTGAGGTAGGCAAATTACTTTTAATTCCCTACTTTTCTACTGTGTCAAGTATTTTCTTGTGGATAAGCAGACTCCCCCACCTATTCTGTTCTGCAACCCTTCTTTCATTCATCATCATCAATCTGAAATGAGGCCCTTGAATGTCCCGTTACTCAACACAGCATCTTTGTTTATGCCTGTTCATGTTTTTAACCCCCAGCTATGTGCAGAACAGCCTTCAAGGAGAACATACCAGCACAGGCCTGTGATTGAAACCGCAGCAGCAGAAAACAAAGAGAGAACTGACACTGCCCTGTATCACAAGGCAAGAGGAAGAATTCCATTTCTCCCCTTTAATTCTTTCCAAAGAATCCTATTTAAAGCACTATTTCCCTGAGAAACACAGCAGAAATGTTGCCTCTGCCACCAGCGTGGGGCTTCTAACAAAAGTGATGCCCGTGCTTTCGTGGGGACAAAGAGCTCTGCAAGCAAAACTTTGCTTTGACTCTCAGCTCACCCATACTGAGAAGAGTAACAAAATTTGCACAGAAACTGGCACTACCAGGTAAGAAAAAAGTAATATTGAGAAATGGCAGGCCAGAACACATCTCTCTCAAGGAACATTGTAAAAAATGCTTAGCTGTACACCCTGAACACTCAAATTTTATACAAAGGGATATGTTAAAATCTGCCCCAGATTTCAATTTTCCTCCTCAGTCAGCCACCTGTAGTCTTTCCTATAGTGAGAAGTAGGTGGTTTTCATATCATGCATGCTAATAACAATGTTAAAAAATCTGCCCAGCACTCCTCACTGAATTAACTTTTACAGCTTTTTCTTGCATTTCAACATCATTTACCACAGCGTCAGTGCTGCTGTGTCCATACAGGGTAATGTGAAAAGACTTAGCTGGAAAAGAGTGGTTTTATTTTTCAGCCCCTCAGAGACAAAAAAAAAAAAAATCAGTTTTCAGTTTGCAAAGACACAAAACCCTTAGGATTTTTTTTTTGAAGGAGAGATTTGCTGAGGTGGGTGATCCTACAGGGATGGGACAGATAAGCTGCTATCCCATAGGATTCACATGTATATACTCTACAGACACATAAATACTCCCATTTTCAAGCAAACCATTGCTGTGCATAGCTCAAGCACACATGGATGTGGTCACAAATCTGTGCCATCAATCACAGCATATGCTCTAAGCCTTCCCAAAGTTATCCACCACATTTAGATTTAGTAGGAAAGACTGGCAATTGTCAGAAAATGTTCATTTTCACTCTGCTCACTGAAACAGCAATGTCTTTTCTCAAAGGTATAGAGAAAAAATGATTGAAGTCAGAAGGACAAAGGTGACCTGGCTCTGGCCACAGCAAAGACCATCAAACCAGAGTTCTGGAGCAGAGGAAAAATCACACAGAGGTTTTCTTGCCTCCCTGATGGTTATCAGCCCTGGTTTTAGGAGTTGTGTATGCTAAGCATGCACTACCTACACACACAGCATTTCCATCCTATTCTCTAATTGGTCTAATCATGCATTTCATTATTAAGGTAATTTCTAATGTCACACATTGCATTAACCAAGTCCTTCCATTTATTTTCTTCCCCACTTTTCTCAGCTAATAAAGGAGAGCAAGGAAGAAGAGGAAAGAAACTCCCCACGTTCAACACTGTTAAAACTTAACCAAGCTCTGTGCAGGCTTTTGAAGTTCACCCTTCCCAGAATTAGGGCAGCTTTATCTCATTTTTACTGCTGCTGCAGCCTAGAAACAATTTCTCTAGAGATGGTTTACAGGGCATGGGGACAGTGTTTTCCAGCTGGACAGCTGGAAATAGGTGGCTGGGAAATGCCTGCACCCTCAGTAGCTCCCTGCAGCCCTGCTAGCTGGAGTCCCTGCCTTTCAGAGCCCATCTGAGATGGATGAGTGACTCAGTTGTCACTCAGCATCAAGGAAGGGGATCCTAAGCCACGGGGCTGATGTTTTCCAGCTTGTAAATCCACTAGAAATATCTCCCTCGCCCCTCCTCTCCTCACCAACTCCACAGCTTGCTTTGTTTTAAAGGCATTTGCCTGTTTATTTGCTGTCAGCTGCTACTAGCCTGCTTCTAGCAGGACCTGAAATGAGCAGAGGACATTGTCCTGCTGGCTCAGTTCAATTAATCATTTCAACTGATGGCTGCTTAATTTAGTTGGCAAAACATCAGCAACTACGCTGCTAATCCAGACAAACCCAAACCCCTAGGGCACAGCGTCAAGGCAGGGTGTGGGGGAGGAAGGTGGGGGCTGTGATCAGATCTGGGATCAGATCCACTCTGGAATTGCTCCTGAAGCCCTTCCACACCCTTGGTAAGGGCCTCGAGTACCACAGGCACGTGCTGTAGAGGCAGGACCAGGGGCAGAGCAGCAGAGGAGGGCAAGACAAGCACTTCTGAGCCCCCAGCCCAAATCCCTGCAGCAGCCCAGAAGCTCTCTGAGTCACTGGGGGTCTGGGTAACTGTGCTTCACCCTGAGCTTTCTGTGGTGGTTCATCACGAACAGGACAGGACTGCTGGGGTACATTCCTTGAGCTTTACTGCAGCATCAGCCTCGTTACATGGCTGGGACAACAGAAAGATGGCAAAAGCTCACATCCTGCCAGCAGCAGCCAAAGATTTCTTTGGTACAGAGCATTTAAAAACTTTCTAGCCAACAGCACACTGCTAAAGCTCACAGACAGATGTTGTAGCCAGTCACTAAAAGCTCACACACACCTGCTTCACACAGTGCTGGCTTGTCTGCTCTCTATTAACAATGCACAATACTTCATTATTAAGCTTAAAACCCTCTACTGTCTTGCTAAGCATCTTTTTCTGCAGTCTTAAAGTATTTTAGCCTAAAACTCAAGCTATAGTTTCATGTCCTTGCTTGCTGTACTATTGTAACTTTTTCTACCTTCAGACTTTGCAGTGCTAAGTTCTCTGCTCCCTCTGTTTCTGAGGTCTGCTTTCACAGCTCCCTGAAAGTCTTCTCACCTTTACTATGTTTCCCACACTTTTTGCATGGTGCTGACAGCCAGGCACGAAAGCAAGCTGGAAAACAGCAACGTGCTCTTTTGTAATCTTGCTGTCTCGCTTGGGACACTTCACTCTGAGTGATAAGACCAGATCAGTGGTGATGGTATTCATAACTGAGAGCAAACACCCACTATCTGGCTCTCAGTAGCTTCCTTGGGCTGGCTGCTCAGTTTCCTACCTTTAAAGACCTCATATGGGGATTTTTGAAGGAATTTAGAATGAGTTAGAGACAGCACTTCTGAGATTTTTAGATGATGTGATTTAATTTCTTATTTTCTACATAGACAGGAAGGGTGAGCTTGGCTCACATCTTTATCATATGCTTTAGAAGGTTATTAGAAGAGTCTTAGTTATAAGACCTTCTTAGTTATAATCCTTTTTAAGGATTTATTGATTAATAAAACACTGTTAATAATGTAACACTGTTAATATTTTTGTGTTAATTATGTTTTTGATTCAATCCTTAAATATTTCATCCTATGGATTTATATGATAGTGTAAGCTTTTTTAGCCAATCATGTTATGATATACAAACCTGTAGTCTTGTATTCTAAACTCCTTGTTTACCTTTGTAATTACTTTTATTTTTCTATATCTTAAACTCTAAAACTAAACTTATCTAAACTATCTAAACTCTAAACTTTCCTCTTCTTAACTTAATCTGTCTCTGCTTTAAACTCGAAATCCACATTCTCTTTTCTAACACCTAAGTTTGGAAGCCTTTTCCAAGGTCTCAGATCAAATCCTGTGTTTAATTCTAAGCTTTGGCTGACTGGCCCAAAGTTCTGAGAATTCCCTGCATTTCAGATTCCCACAACCTCAGAGCCATTTAAACCAAAGACACTATTTTAAGGAACTCCATGCTAAACATGGTTTTGCCATCTATAGGAGCCTGCCTGACACCTCCCAGCAGCTGGTCAAAGGATTTGCCCATTTACACTGACCACAGAACTTACTGAGCAGCAACTCAGTTAACATGATGAAAAAAGCTCCTAATTTTCAACTAAAGATAGAACTTGATAGGTTTATTTAATAAGCAGCTGACTTGGAAAATACAGGTGTCTCCAGAGTGTCATGCATGATCCTGCAGTGCCACTCAGGCCACCTCCCTCCTCCCTGTGGTCTTTGGTGCAAAAATCTTCCCAAATGCTAAATGTTGCCTAAACACAGATGAATTTAGGAAGTTGGATTGACTGCTCTCTGCCACAGCATGACTGACAGCTTGCAGAAACTCGGGAGAGAATTAATGTGTTTAACAGTGCCACAATAATCACAATATATTTACATTTTTCTGACACATTAGTCAAACATTTATCACTTCTTAAAATGCAGCTATGATACTTTGTCTAAACTGTCATGAGTCACAATGTAATTACATGGTAATCATATGGCAATTAATTTATATGATATTCACTTGAAACAGAGAAGAATTAGGCTTGTGATAGCGTGCAAAATTAACAGGCACACCAGACAAGGAATGAAAATCACACCACTGGAAAAAAAAAAAAGTAGGAAAATAAATCTTAAAATCAATGTTTAAACAAATTGCTCCAAGCATTAGGGAAAAGCTCTGAGACTAAATGATCTTAATTTCATCTTTCTGAATTTCTTTATGAAACAACCCCTCAAAAGTTTTCTTTTTAAACTTCAGTTTAACCCCTTCCACCCAACATAAAGGATCTTTTTGATCTCCCTACAGCATGCATCTCAACAGTTTCCAAACTGAACTACGTAATGAAAACAAACCAAAACATGAGGTCAACACACTAATGCAAAGCTCTTCTGTGCCCCTTTCCAGGATTTCAGGTCTCCAGGACTTACATGATGCTCAGTGCCAAGAGACAATCATGGCAATACCCTGCTCTCCTTCCTCCAGAGATCTCCAGCCCTGCAATCTCTTTTTCTGATCTATTAGAAAAATAGATTTGACTGCAGGTCAAAACTCCCTGCCTTGGGCACTGAGCTCTGGTGACCAAGCTGAACCCTCTGGTGATGGGAAACTCCCAGAGGGACAAGGTCTGAGGGAGGCAAAGATGGTTCAATCACAATTACAATATTCCCTCTGCCCAAAACCCAGGAGCAGGATGACTGGCTGAAAAAAACCCACAAGCTAAAAAACCACCAAAGACAAAGTTCAAAACTTATGAAAGGCCTTGAACAGCAACATTTTAACAGCATCAGAGAGTAAGTAGTAAAAAAAAGAAAAATATTTCACAGTTAAGAAAATTAAGATGCTGTATGTGGTAAATTATTCCATTTACAGCTTCCTTTTAAAAAGTCATACTAATTAATAACTTCAGCTAATCTCATTCTTATTCACAAGACAGCCTGTATTTATTTTGCAAAGAAAATGTTTAAATGGAATAGCCTATTGAGAACTTCCTAACTCATCTTCAGCAGTTGTCTTGGGAAACAGCACTGTAGTCATATTTAATACATGCACTGTGTACAGCAACTTTGATGAAAAGGGGAATGAAATTATACAATTATTGCATTAATTATACATTATACATTTTTGTTCAGTGGCCCTTAGTGCTTTTCAGAATAGCTGGGTCACCTGGAGGAAAATTGCACTGCAAAGCTTTTTCATTAACACTCCAAGCAGCTGTAAGAACAAAACCCAACAGTTACTTGAAAATAAGCCCCATGGAGTAGATGAGGTGGGGCACAGGGGTCGTGCAGTATCATATTCCCAACAATCCCCTTATCCTGCTTTGGTCTTGGAAAACACTCAGTCATTCTGGCTCCCCACCTTGGGATGCTCTTGAAACACATCTGGGTTTTTTTTTTACTTCACTGGGGAGCTCCCTGTGCACCTGAGGTAACACCACCCTGCAGGAACATGTTCTCTGCCTGTCATGCAGGTCAGGGAGCAGCAAATCCCAAAGTACAGAACCCGTGTGCTGACATGGGGTCTGAGAGTCTGTAGGTGCAGCCACCATGGCAAATGTGGTACCAGGAACAGCATTGTCCCCACTGCTCTGAGCCCCCAGACCTGGTAGCCAGCCTGGCTGCTGGTCTCATCTTGGCAAAATCAGCAAATGCACAGAATTCACAGAATCACAAGGCTGGAAGATGTAGTGCCCACATCTCTGCTCCCTGAGGAAAGTTTTGTAGAGGAGCAGAGAGAGGAAGGAAAAGAAAACAATTTCTGTTCCTGTCCCTTGTTTTTCCATGTGGAATGCATTGGGAAATTGTTTACCTGGAATCATTGGTTGATTGGACACTGGTGAGGATTGTTTGGCCCTGATGGCCNACCTTTCAGGGAGCTGCAGAGAGTGATGAGGTCACCCCTGAGTCTCCTTTTCTCCAGGTTAAACACCCCCAGCTCCCTCAGTGGTTCCTCACAGGGTTTGTGTTCCCAGCCCCTCTCCAGCCTCGTCGTCCCCTCTGGACGCGCTCCAGCGTCCCAAGGTCCTTCCCAAACTGAGGGGCCAGGACTGGACACAGCACTCAGGGTGTGCCCTCACCAGTGCTGAGTACAGGGGGAGAATGAGCTCCCTGCTCCTGCTGGCCACATGAGTTGGTCTGAATAAAAAACCAAACCTGTTTCTGAGGAGAGACCAGAGGAATGGTGGCTGGCACTGCTCTGGGAAGCTCCAACCACAACCAGAAGATGGTGACACCAGATGTGGGAGGGGATGCTCCCCTCCCACAAAGATGCAGAGGAACCTGTGCAAAAGGGTTAAGCTGGGGGGTCACAGCTGCTCAGGGCCTTTCATGTGTGTTGATTTATAACTTCTTGGTGCCTCAGTTGTGAAATGGGGCCCAAAATGACTCTGCCTGTCCAACAGCACAGAACGGAGCCCATCTCATTCAGGACACAGATGACAAATGACACTTGACAGCATCCCATGGCTTCTTATATATCACAACTTCATTGCCAGCTGTCATACTGCAGAGCCACTCTCAGGCTCCTCCACTGAAGTATGGGAAAGGAAATAGTTATTTCAAGCTCCTGATCCCATTTACTGGTGGCCTTTCTATTTGTGTAGCGTAAATACACCAAGGCTTAGGCAAATAATGAAAAAATAATAATGACCTAATTAATTCTCTGATTGATTTGATAAATGCTCTCCAAACAGAGAGGAAAATGGAATCATAAATAATGTACTCTTCCTTTGATGGAAACAGTTTTGAATAAACTTGCACGTGGCTCAGTGTTTGCTGAGACAGCTCCAGTCCATGCACAGGTACCGTGCCTGCCAGGAACTGCCAGCCTCAGCTCTGATGTGCTGTGGATCCATCTGAGGCAGTGCCTGATGGCTTAGGAGCAAGGTGGAGGCTGCATAAAGCAGCTGAGGCAATGAGATGTCCTGGTCCAGAGACACAAGGCAGCCACTCCTTTTACCCTCCCTGAGTATGGCGTGTGCACGTTAAGCTGCACCAAGTCTGTGTTTACAGGTGGGCAGAGAAAGGCTTCGAGTGGTTTGGCCTTTTCTAGAAGCCAAAGTCCCATCTGGCTCAAGCTCCAGCACAACAGGGAGCTGCAGTGCCTAGGCAGGAGCTGGTACCCCTGCACAGCCTCCCCAGCAGCCAAAGCCCTCTCCAGGCTCTGCAGCAGATCCATCCTTCTCTCCTTGGCACGTGCCCGAGGCAGCCGAGCTCACAGGAGAGGCTTCAGCTGAACTTTGTGTTTGCTTCTGACTCCCTGCCTCTGCCTGTGCAGAGCTAACACAGGCAGCTTTCACAGCACATCTCTTTGAGGTGCACAGAGAGCAGGCTGGGCAAAGTGTCAGCAAATAAATTATTTATCATATTATTGAGCGGGTTTAGCAGATCAATATGAAGAAACCCCCAAATGCACTGAAATGCTTAGCAAGGCAAAATCCTTGCATCCACCAGATCAGTCTTTGCAAGGACTGGATTCTTCTCTGGATTCTTCTGGAGAAGGATTCCCAATGCATGTATGTAGGTAGTCAAACCCTAACCCCACTGGCCAGGGAGTCACCAGTCCGTGGGCCACAAGACAAGCACTTCAAGACTTACCAGAATTATCTTGTTCCTGCTTTATATGCTCAAATCAGTTTTCACAGGTGACTCTTGATGAAAAATGCCTCAGTGGAATATAAATTCTGCCATCTCTTCTATCCTGCTCCAGGCTCCCGTTAAAAATGGCAAAGACAACTAGTTGTACATATATAAATTATCCTTCTATGGGCAAAGCCAGTCAATGTGGGAGATCAGATCCAGCTCAATTACTGCTTCCGTGACAGTAATGGGAAAAATACGCTACCATGACCTATTGTAAATCCAAGAGAAAAGGCTCCAGCAGGGACTGAGCAGTTCCTGGGATAATTGTACATAATTAAACAATGTAACAGCACCATTTGCAATAATTTCAGTGAAGTTCAATGATACACACGTTTACAAATTTTATTACAACTTCTGTGGTCTTCATTTTCTTTCATTTATAACATTTCTTATGGAGGCAAGAACTCTTTTCATTCCAACAAGATCTGACCTGCATTTTTATGAATAACTTGTTTCCATCAAATTTTAACCCAGAAAAGAGAAGGCAGATTTGATGAAATGCCATGGAAAAATCCATCCTTATTAGTTTGGAGAAAGTTTTCAAAGAATAAACATATCAGCATGGGGAGGAAAAAAAATCAATTTTTGGTTGACCAAAGTAAAATGCATATTAATCTTGAGTGTGGCAAATAGCTCTGCCTTGGAAGGGGAAGGAAAAACACACTTGAAAAATCAAGGTGCTTATTGCTTTGAAGTTTACTAGGACACATTATTTAAAACAAATTAAGAACATGGAGATGAACAAAAAAATTCAATTGTTGTAAAGAAACGTTTTGCAGGACTTTTGGTTTGATGAGTAAAATAAAAAGACTTCTCACTTGAGGCAACCCCAATTGACTTTTCTAATTCTTTCCCAGTTCAGCTGAAGCATCAGATATTTCTACAGCTCTGGCTTTTACAGAAGTTTGCTTCTCTTGGTCACAAATCCTCCTTTCCCACCTCCCTCACCCAGGTGCTGCAATCTACTGTTAGGTCTCTGATAAAACATCACCCATTACCTTTCTTTCCCCTATTGCAAAAGCTTTATCATCGACAGGAGGACAAGAGTCACGAAGCATCCCTTCAATGCCACCAAAACAGCAGCCACAGCCCAAGCTGCACTCCAGCTGGCCAGGATGAAATCCCACCTCTGAGATGCCAAGAAGCCAGGAGCAGCAGTGCTCGTGCTCATCTCCCCAGCATGTTTGTCCCCAGAGGTTCTGGGCTGGGCACAACCTCAGTCTGGCCTCAGTGATAACTTTCAGCGAACAGCTCTGACAGGGGACACTCCCCTGAGGCTCTGGTGTGTGCATAAAGCACGTTTTTAAAGCTTAAATGGAATAACCCATTTAACTTGTACCAGGGGAAAGGGATTCCCCAGTCACTGCAATACCTGGCTGCTGTACAGTGCCTGTGTTTCAGCTGTCTGCCTGCAATTTGCCATTGCTCCAGTGGGAAAGTTTTAGAAATCTCCTGAGGAAGACTTTGAAAATAAAAAAAATAACAAGGTGAAAACCCCTGAATGAAAACATGAGGAATCGATTTAGGAATCTTAGGGGCAAAGATGATGATACACCACCAGGTCCCTGGGAGAAGTGTCTGCTTGGCCATCACTGCACACAAACCATGGAGTGATCCAGCAAATGCTCTCTGACAGAGGGCAAACAGGAGTCACACTGGCAGCCCCACTATAAAGGATTGTGGTTTGCCCCTCCTGGCACTTCAGGAAGCAGCACGTACGTCCTACCCGTCCTGCTGTTACTCCTACCAGCCTTGTTCCACAGCCTGCCTGGTTTATTGCCTCTCTTTGAAGAGGGCAAACCTCTGGGGAAGCGTATCAGGAGCAAATCACAATCAGTCTTTGTAAAAAATAACAGCAATAAAGGAAAAAAGCGTGGCTGCCCACAACAGCTGGCAGCTTTGCCTCCTACGGTTACCTGCACCGGCCGCTCTTCCACGCACTCTCCTGACAGTGCAAAGCAAGCCAGAAAAATGAGGAGACATGGAAGAGGAGGAAGGAGAACCTCAGAAACAATAATAGCCTATGAATCTGAAATCTGAACAACAGCCTTTTTTGTTTTTTTTTTTTTCCCCTCCTGGTAATATTGTTCCAAGCAGCATGGGCTTGTAAAAGTCTAATCACTTCCCATCTGGCTCATCAATCACACGAGGGAGCCGGTCCCTCACACAACAGAGTGAGCCTCAAATTGGCTCCCACCAATAATAAAAGATAGTGGGGAAGGACAATCCCTTCAGAGGATTGTTTAATAAATCACATTTAGACAGGGAACACAAGAGAAATGGAAAAGTCTTAGAAGACCAGGGCCATTCAGTCCCACACGGCTTACATTATTGATACCCACTTGCTACGACCAATACTCCTTAGTGAATTTCCATATTTTGATTCTTGTTATTCAACATCATCCAAAATTAAACATGAAACTTTAAATATTTAAAACCAGGCCAAGGTAGTAATTGGAGCTGATGGAAATTGCACGCTGGCACTGTTCCTGCTGCGTGTGCTTGCCTGGCTGCAAAAATGCCAGACACACACTGTTGCTACTCCTCTATTTTCAGCAGTTGCTGACATTTTACTGTAATTTATTCTCATTTTATCCTCTCCTTCTTAAAAATAACAACAACAGTACTGTCCTAATAATAAAGCAACAGCTCTGACGTCCAGAAGAGCTTTTGGCAGAGGACTGTTTCTGCCAGCAAAGGGTGCCCAAGCTCGGCACGCACGGGTGTCTTGTGGAGCATATCCCATCTTTTAGTCATACATTTTCCTTCCAGTAGCCTTTCCTTCCCAATGCAGGGGCACAACTGTCAGCCACCAGCACGATCCCACTTCAGCCTGTACGTGGTGCCTTTTTTGATGGCCTCCTCCTCCACTTTTATCTGTCAGAAGCACTGAAGGCTCCCACAAGCCATAAAGTGTTTCTGACATTCATGGCTTTTAGATCCTGGGTTTCAAAGAAGCGCTGAAGGTTATGTTGATTAAGCCCAAAGACATATTTCTAGAAAGCTGCAGCTTAAATAAAAAAGGTGTTTTGCTGTCACAGTGATCAGGCAAAACTGTTACTGAAGCAGAGCATATGGGAGACAAAAGAAAACGTGTGATGTTCCAGGCTGCTAAGGTTTGTTCTCTCCAGCAGAGATCAGAGGCAGTGGGAAAGCAGAGGAGGCATTTAGCTCAATTAAAAAATAAACAAATAAAAACAAAGCCTTGTATTGAACCAGACGATGGCTGATTACCTGACAGTTAAGTGAGGGGTAAGAAAAATCATTGCCTTTTAAGAGTGCTATCAGACAAGAGTCCTTTTTGTTTCATGAGAGCCCCAGAGGGGCACTCTGAGAGGCCTCTGGAGGATGGAGCTGGAGATGTTTATTTAGGGAAACAAGAGAAACCTTTACTGGGAGCTTTCCTGAAGCCAAGATGAAGGCTGGCTCCTTTTGCTTCTGAGAAGTCCCTGCTAACCACACACAATGGGATTCATGCTTCTGGCAAATTAACATCCAGTGGATGCTGTCTGCAGCAGATCTGATAAACATTTGCATCCGCTATGAATTCATGTATGATGGAGCATTAAAATTTCATGGGAGAAAAAGAAAAAATTGAAAATGGCTTAAGGAGCTGTTGGGTTTAGGCTTCTTAGAGTTGCAGGGATAGTTGAGTCAGCAGACATTGTAAAACTACCAGTTGCTTCACCTAGCAAAATTTCAGCCCTCATTAGATATAAAAGGAGATTTCCTTCCAGAAGGAACAACCCAACACTTTGGGTACAGCAAGGGCTTTAACCAACAACTGAAACTTTCAAAGAAAAACCGTGATGAGGCCTCACAACCTGGAGGCACATTTGGAGAAAGGTGACCTTTTACGGGGGGAGCTGAGGTGCAGAAACACAACCAAAATGATTTATTTTTAAACTGAAATCTCAGGGAGTATGCGAACTCTATTCAAAGTCATTTAAATAAATAGGATTTTTATAACTCCTGGCTGCAGGCTTGGCTGGCTCCAACGTGTTTGTGCACGTGTGTGCAGATTACCTCTTCTGTTAAATAAACACGACACCTTTTGGTCAAACACCAGGCTCACAAAGCCAAAGCAAAAGCAGTATTTTAACATTTTACCAGCATTAGCTTGGTGAATACTTGCAGCCAGCTCTATTTAGCCACCAGCACAAGCTGAATTGATCCCCAGGCAGAGGATGGCAGGGCTGCTGTGAAAGATGCCAACATATCCGTGTTGCTATAGATTTACGTGTGCTGGACCTACTCTGCCCAAGGAAATGCTGGAATAGCTAGGATGGCATAATAATGGCATAGCTAGGAATACCTCTAGCTATGCCATTATTCCATGATTTTGGGACACTGCTGCTTCTTAGCATAGTCCAGGCGTGTGCTGGCCGAGCACACTCTACATTGATTTGCAAGGTGAGGGGTCTTCATTGCAAATGAAGCAAAAATTCTCAATTTCACTGAGAAACTTTTGCTTAAAAGGCCAATAACATCAAGGAAAATACTATGTGAGAACACTAGCTTTGCAAGGACTGATCTCCTCCCACACAATATGCAGTGCTTCCCAGCAGGCTCTAAGCAGATGTATTTGACTAGACATTAGATCACTTTGAGTGATTAGGGTATCCCCCAACCAGGGACACTTACAGGAAGTGCAAGAAATAAATGCCCTTTTAAGCACAGTTCATTCTTATCTATGCATTGTTCTGCTAAAATAATTCACTGCCTCCTAATGAAATGAGCACGAGTGGCCCCAGGAATGAATGAATACTCACTCCCTGGTGATGGGTATTTATGTGCAGGGACAGAGGGTCTGTAATACAAGATCTATCCTTAATGCCTGAACCCATTTTATCTTCATTTCACACGATACAAGTGAACTGAGTGTTGTTTTGGGACATAATTGATCTGTAGCTGAAACAAATCAGCTCTGCAGCTCCGTGAGGAGATGAAATAGTGGATAATCTGTAGTCTAAAACCAGCTGTTCTGCTGAGATCAAATTATTACTTTGGCACTGGAATGATGAGCTGACGAGGGAGCGTGTTCCAGCACCTGCCGTCATTACCGGGCACCGCTGCCGTGACCTCCGGCCACGCTGCTGCCAGGCACCAGAGATAATTGACAGCACAGGGGGGTCAGCTCCCACTTCCTAAACTGATGGACCTCACCTGGCCTCAATTCTGAATGTCAGCATTTTCAGGGGAAAAAAAAACAGGCAGAAAAGGCAGGCAGGGAGGATGCCCAGCACCAGCTGGAGAGCTGAAACTGCAACCAGCACCAGCAAAAACGTTGTAGGTTTTTTTTGTAGGTTGTAGGTTGAAGATGAGCAGCTGTCTCCACTCCCTAAGGTGGGTATAACACAGCATAAATACCTGCAAAGATTTTCTTTTACACCATTTCTCTCTGCTTGCATATTGCTGACAATTATTTGGAACTGCAGTTCATCACATCCCTTCCTGCAGTGCCCTTCCACATGAATCCAGGCAGGTTTTTAACACATTTCCCTGTTTTAGGTAAGGTATCATGTGTTCATGAGGCCATCACACAAATGGGACAGAAATGCAGGGAGAACGTTGCTTTTCCTTTTTCCCTAATCATCTTCTGTGCTTCCCTGATATTCAGAATGGATTCTGCTTTCTTAGGCCATCACTCTGCATCATAGTTTTAAGGCTGAACTGTCATTATCATTCCTGGGGTATGTTTTTTGGTTTACAGAACTTAAGCCAACCCTGTTGCACATCTCAAGCTCCCCTGTCTGGAGCAGCAATACACAGATCCTTCCACCATCACCATTGTTATCCTGAATCAGACACCAATGTGTAATATTGTATTATTACACCAATGTGTAATATTGTATTATTACACCAATGTGTAATATTGTTTTTTTGCTGGCACTTTAGGACCTGAGTCAATCCCAAAACAGCAGAATCAGAAGTAAGCAAACACCTCAAAACATAAGAAATCAGAGTAAGTGCTGACATCAGGGTCAGGCCACCATTCAAGCCCTTGGACCACTTGGCTACAAGTCTCTCTTTCACCATATTCAAAGTGAATGGCATTTACTTTGAGGGTTTCAGCTCCACGTTGTGCTCATTAAGGTTGTTTCCTTAAAGCGTGAGCATAAACTCTCCCACAAAATTCATTTTTGGTATGGCTACTCTCCAGCAAGCAGCATTAAGCTATCAGTATTATTTTTCCCTGCACAAAAGAGTGCGTGTTTGTCAAAATCAGTGTGATATTTCTGCCTTGCCTTCTGACATTTTCAGGTTTATTACGTTCAGACGTTACCTCAGAGCACTTCATTCTTTCTCTCTGGAAGGACTAATGACCACCAAAGGGGGAAAAGAAACACTGCATGCCATTCAGTACAGTATGCAGACTCTATTAGCCTTTGAGTTAACTTCAAACATTGAGTACCAGTGGATGAGACTGGTTGTGCTTACCCTGTGGAAGTACTGCCTTGAACTAGGACTAAACCCTTGACTTTTTAACCAGTTTATTCTCATTCCACCTTGCCATGATGATGTATGACCCTGGGCACATCTCCCCTGAGAAATCAGTGGTACCTGGTTTCATTCCCTGCAGCAGTGAAGGGAAATTAGAAATTCTCAGAATTCCTCAGAATTCCGAGCTGCAGATCCAGCTCACGTGTGGTTAACAGAGATATTCCTGCTGGCTGCTTGCTGGGTTGGGCACACCCATCCTCAATCCCACAAAAACACATCCTCTATGACAGCCTGGCCAGCTCCAGTGCCCCAGCTCCTCAGAGCAGCCCCACCAAGGAAGCAGCTTTTATTAGCACACATCCATGAAAACGCTCCCCTGACATGGTATTTTTGAGCAGGATGCTCAGGAAGGCCAACTCTTCCCTCTGCCCCAGCCTTCCTGGGCACCTAGGATGTGCACAGCTGTGGGGCTGTAATTTGTAATGAGTGGCCAGGTTTGGGGTGGGAGCATTGCTGCTGAATTCTGCAGTCTGCACAATTGTGCTGACATTTCGGAACCATGAAAGCCCTGCGGCTGGCATCTACAGAGGAAACCTTTAAAATTGATCCAGTTTAGCACAAAAACTGTTGGCTAAGCCTCAATCCATCCCTCTGCTCCTCCACCCCTTGACACAGCTTACAGCAAAAGACTTTGTTTTTCTTTTCATATGGATTTTAACAGTAATTCAAGCCCATTGATCCAGGACTCCGAGTCGGTGTATTACAATGCAAGATTATTCAGCTCTCTCACAGTTGGTTTGTCTAATTTCATTTTATTCCACAGCAAAATGGGATTGGAGGGAGGGAGGTTTAGAGGAAAAATTGGCAACGTGTTGCCTAAATGCTCAGGAAAACAGGCAAATGTTCCTGAAAGGAAAGTGTAACACACTTCCACTTGGCACAGGCTGCTACACCTCAATACATGTGTAGCTATATCCCTCTCCATGCCTCACCTGTGCTCCCAGCTTCTTGCATCCCTGCTCCACTGGAGGATTTGAGAGGGTGGGTGGACAAAGAGGAGAATAAATAAGCCTCAATGACACCTGAGCAAAGCTTGTCAGTGAACAGAGTGAAATGGTAGAGTCTATAACATACTCTAGCTGGGGTTAAGACTTCAAATCTCATTACACTCACCATTTACACCACATAACCTTTCTTTCTGTGCTTGAAAGAAAACTCCTCATTTGCTTTACAACCTAACAAATCCATTTATAATTTAAAAGTGTTTGCAACCACAGTTGTTTTGGGGTTGTTTTTTTTTTCTTTTTTTTTTTGGCTGGTTTAACTTCACTCGACTGTTTGTTTTACTTAAGTTTCAGTAAGGCCAGCATTTCCAATCCCATTTCTGGGGGAGAGGTTTACATTTAAAGAGTAAGATCATTAACAACATGAGGTGGTTGAGAGAGGGTATAATTGGTTTCACTGGCCTAGAGGGAAGATCAGCTTTGAAGAGAAACAACACCTAATTAAGAAGGTTTGCACTGTTTTATTTTTAATAATGTCCTCCTCTCCACTACCAACATTTTTTTAGTGCTCATCCCTGCAGCTTCTGTGGTCTGGCTTAGCCACATGTGTTTCACAGACACCCAGGCATCAGACCCCTTCATGGATGGACAGGAGGAAGACTCTGACCAGACACTGAACAATGGGAAAAGAAATAAATTGATAGTCTGTATTTAACTTTTTAAAAAGTAACAAGCCTAGACAGAGCCACAAATCCAAACAGTTTTGTTCACGTTAAATTTTTGACTCCTGGTCTGTATTTTCATCCTCCACACGTGACCCATCCAGCATATACCTCTGCAAAACTGGGAAACACTCCACCTGGGGCAGTGATCCTTATGTCCTGGGCATGTTTCTGGTCCTGGGGACTCTTGCAGCTCACAATTTCCCAGCGAGGTGCTGGAGTGCTGAGCAGTGGCACACTGGCACGAGCAGGAGCACTCCCACGCCCTGCAGCCCACACCTGCCCGGGCACCCTGCTGCACCCAAGAGCTGCCAGAGGGGCCTGGGAGGTTCAAGAGGAGCAGTGAGAAGGGCAGACTTCCACCTCACGTCACAGGGAGGACTGGTGCAGCCCCCAGGCATGGGGGAGCCACCCTACATCACCTCCCCAGTGCTCTGCTCTGCCTAACCAAGGGCAGCTTCACTGCAACACAAAAATGGGAGAGAGGGAAAAGGATATTGCTGATCTCGAGCCTGTGTGTGGGTCTGAGCTACTCTGAATTATTTAAGGCAGGCTCCTTTGATCTCTCTCCTGATCTAGAGTGGCTACTGCTGCCTTGCACATGAATCAGACAGGCTTCCCAGGCAGCTGGGGATGGGGTGCCTGCTGTACAATAGGAGCTGAATGAAAAATGCTGCAAGACAATTTAAAGAGACTCCTTAATCAACCTGCACTTCAAATCCTGACCTCTCCTCTCTACACATGATACAGCTGAAGGATGCTCCTGCTTATAGAAGGAGACACAGGCAAAGAAAGGCTGTGGGAGAGCTGGGGAAGCTCTTGGCCACTGCCAACCCAGAGAAGGGGCAAAACAAGCCCCGTGGTGGGATCCATCCCCAAGAGCTCTGCCAGGGGAGCCTCTGAACTGCCCCTTCATGGGGGGATGCACAGCAAGGGGCAGACTGATGCCCCCTACTCATCACCCCATGAGAATGATGGCCTGAGTTTTACACAGCAAACCAGCCACGGGGACATGGACGTGGGGATGTGGCTGCGGCTGCCTCAGTGGCTTCAGCAGCACTCCCAAGGGCAGCCCTGCAGCAGGTGGGATGTGAGGAGCAGCCATCCCCATCAGACTCAGGCTATCCTGGAAATCTGCAGCCATCCTCCAAAACAACTTCCCCCCACCCAAAAAAAAAATGCTTCCTGGGGAGCCTCAGAGCACTCAGCAGGCACAGACACAAATCTTCACTCCAGAGTTCATTGCTGCTCCAAAACAGGAGCCTGCCTTTCCACAGCACCCAGCTCAGCAATCCCACAGCACCCAGCTCTGCATTGGCAACAGCCACATCATCATCATCCCACAGCACCAACTCTCCTCCTAAACACAACTGGTAATTTCAAATGTACCTTTCACGCCAAGCCTCCAAAAATAATTGCTAAATAGTATGTGCTAATGAGCATATATTTGGTTACAGCTTGGCAAACTCAGCTTGAGGATTAATTGTATATTGACCCAGCTTTTTAGGGAGAAGGAAAGGGAGGTGTGGGCAGGGTCCCTGGGCTACCAAGCTGCATCCCACAGCAGCCTGAGGCTTAGACCAGAGGCTTTGGCACAAAATGAGCAGCACCACGTCCTGTGTCTACAAAATTGGGTTGAAACCATGACAGGCAGTGCTAAAAAGGGGGTTTTGAGCATCCAAGGGAGGCACAGGGGCTGCTAAGGCCAGCCTGCAGCTACAGGGACATGCCTGAACTACATCTGCAATGGAGACTGGGACAGCACAGGAAAGTCAGTGTAACACAAGGGGGATAAGCAACAGCAGCACAAAAATAATGTCACACCTCTGAAGACACTTAGGTCAGAAAGGGCTGGATGCCTTTTCCCTGCCAGCTGGGGGCTCTGGGAGTGGTGGGGTAGGATGGAGCTGGCTGACTCTGTTAGGGACTATGTGGAGTGTGATGTGTCAATATAAAGGGATGAGGGCCATGGGAACACCAGCCACCACAGCAGTGCCTGGTATTCAGCTACTCACTGTGCCTGCAGCATTTCAGTTCCTGCTTCCAAGCACAGGACAGGCCTGGAGACCATGCAAATCTGTGGCATTCCCTTCCCTGCTTCCTAGCCATTTTGAGAAGAGTTTGAACTGCTGTGATCATTTGAAGCTGCTAATCCTACACAAGCAATGGGAAATGGCAGAAGAAGCCTTATTCCTGGAGCAGCAGAGCTGTATCACATATGCCTTCTGCAATTAGCCTCTGCTCCCACTCCACCCTCTGAGTCTGGGATGCAGCTCACTTTAAACTCAGCTCAGGTTCAGCCAGCACAGCTGGCAGCTGATCACAGCCCGTGTGAAACATTCTGTCCACGCCAGAAGCATGCTCTGGCATGCAACTGGTCTCCTGTAACCCACCCAGCACAGCAGTTGTGTTCAACAGCAAGTTGGAGGTGTCCCCTTTTCACCCAGATTTGTGTTGATGCCTCAGGTTTAGCTTTTATATTTTTCAGATTCTATGCTGCCTAGGTGTGTAGTTCTGAGCTTCATANTGACATGCACAGCTCTGAGTATCACCCCTCTGCTGCCTATGTTTTGTTTTCCAACAGGTAAGGTCCTGGGAGGGCAATCAGGAACACATAAACACATGTGCTCAACTCCCATGTCTGTAATCACCTGGAGGCCACTTTGCCTCTTGCCAGCCAAGGACAAAACACACACTGGCAAGTGATGCAACCCACTGCACGACCATTGCTACAGCAAACCCCTCCTGGGAATCCCCATCCTGGGGTAGGGCCACCCTTTCCTAGCACTTCTGGGGACAATCCCCCTCCCCAGAGACACAGCCACCCCCACAGCCTGTCTTTCTGGGAGCTCCTGACAGGCACAGAGCTCCACAGCCCTTTCTGCTGAGCAGGGGATTCCTGAAGCCTGTCACTGGGCAGTCAGAGAGCATTTTGCTGCAGAAGGGATGCAGAGCTGTGCTGCCAGGCCTTCAGGAGCCACACACACCATCACACTGCTCTGCCAAGCAGTGCCCTCCATCCATCTCTGCACACCCCTCCCCGACACGGCTGCTCTGATGCAGACTCTCTCTGTGCCAACATCTCCTCTCAGCTCTGCCACCAGAGCTTGCAACAGGGTCTGCTTAGCCCTGTCTCGCTGTAAAAGACCAAAAAGGGTTTAAAAAACCCCCCACTTCTGTTTTTTTAACAAGCAGCAGCTCTGAATGCCATGGGGCCAGGCAGCATTGGCAACACAACTCTTCTCCTGGCTCTCTGGCAGTCCTTGCCCTGCTTCACCAAAACCTCCTCCAAACATTAAACACAACCAGTAATAAAGAATATAAAGTCCAAATGGCCAAATCCCACCTGCCACAGAGTCTAAATATGACATAAGGAACGGGCTAAGGTGGGGCTGGCAGGGTTCTCACCAAGCATGGGGCCATGAGTGCTGACAGAGGGGAGATGGGGCCCTACATCTCTGCAATAAATGTAATATTCACCATGAAACATCCACCCTGTTCAATGTCAGCCAGCTGCCCTGCAAGTGTGGCTGGAGGGGCTACACAAGCACTGCTGAGGTGAATGAAAAAAGAACCCATAAAGCAGTGGTAGGTAATTTTGGAAGACTGTTGATCGTGGTTAAAAATGAGTTTCATAATCACTTGGGAGAGTTATGGCAGGGAACAGCACAGAACTTTGATCATGTCTTTAAAAATAAATAATCTGAATTGGTTAAATAAAATCTGGGCACAAGAAGACAATTTCCTGACTGTGAATTGCTAAAAGCCAGGGGATTAGTCAAAGATAACTCTCATTTACCAAATGTGTTTAACAGAAGTACTTGCAGAAGATTGTTATGTGATACACTAATTGTGTATATTATTTTGAAATTTGAATATGGAGATGTTATTAGGAAATAAGTACAGCCCACAATAGGAACTGTCAGCTCTGCCAAGCAAAACTAAAATAGTTTTTTCCCCCTTCTGTTCTTCACACAGTTGTTTGCAGTATGAACCAGTGAACAACCTGAGCTTTGCTCAAGGTTTTTGTTTCTGAAGTCCAAAGCAGGGAAGTAAATCTCAGCTCTCGCCTGGACGGGGCTCAAGACTCACAGCAGCTCCAGCAGCTTATCTGCTGTCATGGAGCAAATCCTAGTGCAAAAGCCTGGCTGTGCAATTAGGTGGAGCATGCTGGTGGCTTGGGAAGCAGTGGGAGATGGAGCCTGACCCTTGCCACTGTCACTGCTGACCCCCTGGGTGAGCCTGGACACACCACAGGGACAAGGCAGCTCCGAGGGACTGCTTCCCACCCGGTTATTGTTCTGCTCAGTTCAGTCACGCTCCTGGCAGCACCTGTGCCAGTGCAGAGCCTGCCTTGGCTGCCACAGAGAGGTGGGACTGCAGCAGCCATGAGCTGCATTAACCTCAGCCTCATTGGCAACAGCCACATCATCATCAGCCTGCCAGAGCTGGCAGAGGTGGGACTTCAAAAACTGAATGACCCCTTGTACATTTTCTGTGAGTAGGCTGAGCCTCAGAAGAAGGAGAAAGCAAGCCAGCTATCAGAGAGATGTCACAAATCTCTGTCCTTACCCAACACTCAGGCTTAGTGTCAATTTTTCCTGCTACTAAGTGCTCCTTTCCTCTGCCACGACTCCACTGTGGCCACAGCACAGGGAAGCAGCAAGCAGCAGGAACAGAGCTGGCAGAGCCGGAGGGCAGCATGTGCAGAGCACAAGTTCATATTGCAGTTGCTCACAGGAAAGCAATACCCAAACTATAACACAACCAGGAAGCAAAATAAAATATATTAAAGTAACACAGATGATATGTCCTCCTGCACTGCTCACATATCAGAACAGCAGGAAAAGGAACAAGTGGCACGTGCAATCCCTTCCTACAGAAATCCAGCTCCTCAGGAACTGCAGGCCTGGAAGCTGAAGTGGCTGAGCACTTCATTCAGGTGACAGACAGCCCTTTTTAGTCTTCATCAGCAAGAGATCCAGAGAGCTAACTCATAGACATAAAGCAAATCTACTTAGGGAATAAATGTCTAAATAAATATGAGAGATGGGATGCTGATCTTTTAATGCTCCTCTGGCGGGTAAATAAAATTATGGGTTTTTTTCACTTCAATTCATTTAAGCTATTTGTTTATTACTGCATGATGAAAAGGCTCAGCATGCCTACAGCTCACCAGCTCTTCCCTCTGTCCTGGAGCAAGAAGTTGCCCAGCTAAGCTGAGCCCTGCAGAGAGGGCAGGTGGGCACACAGAGCCATGCTTGTCATCATCTGGGGACACAGATAACCCAGCAGCACCTGCCTGAAGTGGTTTTGGTGGAGGAAGAGGGCAATTCCTGCAGCAGAGACCAAAACCCTGGAGCAGGCTGAAGGAGCATGATGCTGCACGGCGAGTTCAGCGCATTTGAATCTGAGAGAGACAAACAGCCCTTCTCTTAGTTATGTCCCATCTGCCACCTTCGTTTGGCCATTAAAACCATTTTTAATATGATAAAAGGAGTAATACTGCCTGACTAATGAATGTCGAATTATCGGCGTAAATGTGCCAAAATTTATTTATTTATTTGCCTCACCGAGAACATGTTCTCTTCTGTTTGGTTTTCTACTTTAATGACTACAATCCATCATACTAACTAGGCCTTCCAGTTTGCTGAGTTTTGTTTCAAGTTCTGCTTTTTTGCTGAGACATCTGTGAGGGAGCAGATGCAGGTAAGAGAAGTAATAAAACTAATAAAAAAGCAATAGTAGCTGTTACCGAAAAGCACAGAGGTGACCAAACCACCTTCATTTACTGAACAGGACCTTTCCTTCTTGTTCTCACTTGATGATTTTACTGCCTTCTCTCCACCAATATTTTATGCTGCTTAAGGCAGCCCTCTGTGAGGAACGCTAATTCCTAATTTCCAAGTAATTTGCTTTCCCCACCTGCCAGCAGGAGGAAGGAGGAAGGAAAGCCGAAGCGGAAGGACTGCCTGCCATGAATTTGAACCAGGGGGTTTCAGCAGGCATCTGAAACTGCAGAGATGCCCTCACAGGAGGAGGATCTGCCACCTGTCCAACGCTGGCCCAGCTGCACCAAGGCTGTATCTATTTCAGAGCAAAGGCATATGTGTTTTCCCCACCTGTCACAACTGTGAAATGTACGGACAGCATTCACTTCCGAGGCATTCGCCACTCACATTAACAGGCAATCTGTTAGTCTGAGTGCAATTAGCACCCCAAACTTTACACCAGACATGTCTGGTAGCTGAATTTTGCTCACAGATCTTTCAGCAGCCTGGTGTAGACGTTGAGTAAATATGTATGGGATGGCAAGGCTGTGAAACTCCCAACAAATTCAACGTGAAGCAGAGCTAAACACGCTGCTTGGCTTTGCCTTTGCTAGGAACTGTGCTGGAAAGTTCACAGTTTCAGACTGGAACTGAGCACTCAGCTCACCCGAGACCCAGCTCAGGGAAGGAGTGAGTGTAACCCAACCAGTTGGGGCTGCCTCCCACCGCCTCTTCCTGCTGCCAGATTTAAACTCCACCACTCCTGCCATGTGAGCGTGCCGCTGACACGCAGACACGCACCCTGCAACACGACAGCAGCATTTCTAAGAGGTACAGGCAGCAGTGTGAGCACTGCAAACCCCTATCTGTGTCATGGAGGCTACAATCACAGCACAGACTGCAACCACACCGGCACAGGCTGCTTTTTCTACCCTAGCCCTCAGACCTACCTTCCATATTACAGCCACATCACCTCCAGCATCCTCAGGTGCCCACCTGGATCACTCCTTTAGTGGGATATTTCTTTAAACATAAAGAATGTGAAACACCAAATAACTACAGGTTTAAGTTCTTTCAACTTGGTGTTCACCTTTCTCTCTCCAGCGTGGCAACAGGGTATCTGCAAAGCACACTGGAATGTTCCTTCACAAATCCAAAACTTGATGCAAAGAGGACTGAGGGAATGCACCACCCAGCCTCCCCAACAGCAGTACAGCCTTCATCTATCACAGACTTCCCCTGGATGCTGGAGATTGTTAGGCTCATAGCTCCAGTCTCATACCCAAAGGAGGTTTCCTGCTGATTCAGCAATCATTTTTTTTTCTTTCTCTTAAATGCTCCACAAACATTGCCCAGAGTTTTTCCCTTGCTTAGTCTATAAATCAGTCCATATCTAGCATTTTATTAGGATTAGCTTTGCCAGTCCTCCAGTGTTTATCTGCATGATTCTCTGACCTTCCTAAACCCCACCTAACCTGCCCTGGGGCAACACAAAGTGAGAGACCTGCGAGGTGTCACCTTCCAGTGGCACAGCTTTCTCCCCCACATCCTGGATAAATCTAAATGACTCACACTCAGAGCACCTGTCACAGCAATGACACTGCTCTTGTACTCTGCACATCCCTGGCATTTTGTCATCCTCTTCCATCACAGCAGAGCTGGTGGGAGAGAAGCCTGGTCTTTTCCTGCCCAGCACCTATCGCTGCTGCCCCAAAAAGAAGCAGAGGGAAGGAGGGAGGAAGGAGGAGGGAAGGAGAACAGCAGCCTGCTTACCCTCAGGAAGGAGAGGTCTCTGTTGTGCTCGATGCTGGTGATCTCCAGGTTGCCCATCACCACCTCACAGTTCTCATAGTACTTGCGCAGGGCCCGGTACTGCTGCTCCAGGTCAGACAGGGAGCTCAGCTTGTTCTCAGTGCCAGCACACACTGCAAAAAACCACAGCACAATCCATCAGGCCAGTGTGGAAGAGCACATAAGGAAATAAAGTCCTGTACACAGTGATACAGGGAGTTGCAACAAAAATCTGTAATGATTCACAGGGCTGGTCACACAAGTCACACTTGAATACCAGCAGCAGAGATGGGAACATAGAAATACAGCCTGTGATCATCTCAGCAATTCACAGAATTCACAGAATGACTGGGTTGGAAGAGACCTTCAAGAGCAGGAGTCCAACACATGGCCCAACATCTCAACCAAACCATGGCACCCAGTGCCACATCCAGGCTTTGTTAAACACCTCCAGGGATGGTGACTCCACCACCTCCCTGGGCAGCCATTCCAGAACTTTATCACCCTTTCTGTGAAAAACTTTTTCCTAATATCCAACCTATATTTCCCTTGGTGCAGCTTGAGACTGTGTCCTCTGGTTCTGTCAGTGCTGCCTGGAGAAAGAGCCCAGCCCCAGCTGAGCACAGCCACCTTTCAGGAGCTGTGGAGAGTGATGAGGTCACCCCTGAGTCTCCTTTCTCCAGGCTAAACACCTCTCACCAAATGGGCTGAAGTGCTGGTATTTACCACCAAATGCAGAAAGGCTGAAAAGGCAGAAATGCAGGAAGAAGGCCAAGCAGGTTGACCCCAGCAGCCAAAGGGTCAAACCCAGGCCTCAGCAAACCCCCACCAGTTCCACCAGTGACAGACTCAGACACTGGGCAGAGGCACTCCCATCATGGGCTGAAGGACACAAGGCTGGAGAGACCTGTGCATCCAAGCTGACCTGGATAATTCAACATTTTCCCTACTCTGAACAGTATTTTGGACAAGCCAAGAGCAACCCGAGCAGAAGACTGACACCCAACATTGGTTTCCCTATCACTTTCCTTAAGACCTCAGCTCTTCCCAGCTTTAAGCAATTAAATAGAAGAAAAACAACAGCAAAAAACACATTGTCTTTCCACAAGTCCCCAGGCTGAATGCACAGCAAAGATATGTCAGGAAACACCATCTTAATACAGTTTTCAAAGAACACTCTTTAATATTACACCGCTCTGTTCTACATTTTGAAGCCCAGTTAAAAGCCACCCCAGAATCCCAGCTCAGCTCAGGGCATCAGCCTGCTGTCATCATGCAATGACAAAAAAAAAAAAGAGTGAAACAAATACAGAAGCAGCATTTGACATGATCAGCTTTTCACACGTTGCTGAGCCTGCTCGGACACCGATGCTGCTTAAATGGTCAAGTGTGGGGCTGGGCTGGCTTTGGTTTGTCTGTCTCAATGCACTCATTTTTCCTCTTAATCAACAGCCTGTGGGTTGTTCTTATCTGTCAGCAAATGAATCTAAACTTTTGAAATGGGCATTATATAATGCAAAGCAGGAGCCTGACAAGAATGGCATTTCTGCAGCCAATCCCACTTCTGGATCAGATCAATACAAACAAAACTCTCCAGGACTGGAGGCATAATCAGGAAAACTGGCTAGAACATACTCTTTTGAGTGATGCAGGTCCTTTTTATAAATACCAAAAGTAATTAGGTTTCAGAGTACTACAATTATTGACTGTTTATTTACTATACCCCCTTCCCCCTCTCCTTTTTTTTTTTCCTCACTAGAAATGGGAACAATTTTAATCTCTGCTCCCTCTGTGGTCTCTCTGCTGCAGAATTATTTGCTCTTGTGCTGGGGCAATTCGAGCTTCCAGCAGCCTCTTGGCAAAGGGCTTCAGGAGGCAGCCAGAAGCCCATGACCTGCTCAAAGTCGTCTCCCAGGGGAACTCCCTCTGCCCCAAAAATGGCAGGAGAAGTTCCTGCTGAGCCGTGACTCCCACGGGCTGGTTCCATCACAAACCATTCAGTGTGAAGGGTTGATCAGATCATTTTTGGGTTGTGTTTCCAGGGGCTAAAGAGCACAGACCAAAGCTGAACAGGCACTGCAAGGGCTGCTGCTCCAAATAGGCACTGGGTCTGCCCACCGTAGGAAATGCTGGAATGTTATTTCTCTCTATGATCTGTAAAAGTAAAATATCAATGTTCTCTCTACAGTTAAAGATTTGAAATAGTTGACCTATGTTCATTCTACTGTGCTGAAGAAAAACAGAACTGCTTGGTTTGCTCAGGTTTTAAAATAGAAGCTACCACCTCATTTTGAGGCTTAACTTAAAAGCATGAACATTCCACTTTTCAGATTTTCTGTAAAACCTTAGCACTCAGAGTAAATCATACCCAAACATGATTTTATTCATAATATTTTTAACAGCTACTTTGGGAGATGGAAAGACATGGTCATCCTGGGACCTCACTTAGCTCTGGTGGACTGGGAACACTGGAAGGATTAAGCACTGCAGTTAGGAGATGGCACATCTTTCTTTTTGAAATACAAAGCCCTGTCCTAGCTCATGTGTACAGTTTTATTCAGAAAACCCTTGAGACCCACCCTTGTGTGCTAACTCTTCAGGGAGACACATCCTGTGCCTGCCAGGGCACCCAAAAATTCTTGCTTAGCAGTTACAAAATGGGTTTGTGTGCTCCTTCCTGAAATACAGCGGTATCCATTACGAGACTGATCATATTTCCAGCCAGGTAAGTATGATTCTGTCTTAAGGCTCCCAAGGACTAATAAATACCTTCAGCTCCATTCTGCAATCCGTGCTAAGGACCAGCACAGCTCAGAAAACAATTCCTGCAGCTCAGCTAATAAAGCTATATGCTGCAACACTGATATTCCATGTTGCACACCCATTAAACGTTTCCTGAAAGCTAATGCAGCCATTTGTTTGCTGTGAGGAGGCAGAAACACCTGGAGCCTGTTCTTGCAAGAGGATTCAGCAGGGGTGAAGCCAGCCCAGATGTGAACCAGGGCTAGGAGTTTTATTTGACTGAGATTAATTTTGTACAAACCACTGCTGTAACTTCCCCCAGTTTTTGGTATGGCTGGTAATCAATTCTTTTGGATTTAAAAAAAAAAGTCATTTTAAAGCTAATTTAGAATAAATCATGCTGATCCTTTAAATTTATCTCATAGCAATTCCAAGCACTTAATGTCCGTCTTAAAAAGAGAAGCTTCCTTCCACAAGAAATTGGTCACAGATTGCCTCAAATCAAGTCACACACCAAAAGTGATTATCCTACATCAATTGAGGGGTGCAGAAATGCACTTTTTTTTTCCATTGGTACCCAACCAGCAGTGCAAGCTGATGCAGAAACAGAACTCAGAGCAGGAGAGAGCTCTGACCTGCACAACAAGCTGAAGTCACAAAGCAAATGTGGGTATAATCATGGATCATTAATAATCCATTGTTACAATAAGCCATTAATCTCTCTGTCTCAGCTTTGCAATATATGCTTTTGATGCACCTAATAATTATGTCCCATTCAAAATACAAAAGAGGAAGCCATGCCAGTGTTTAAGAAAAGCAGGTTAGGCCCTTCCCTTGCAGGAGGAAGGGCTGGGACAGTACCTCCCATCCTTTGCAGAGAACCCTTTAAAACAGAGAGATAAGATATGCTCTTGGCAGGTTTTTCAAGGCAAATAACAACTAAAGGGGTAAAAAGGCATTCCTGCCATGAGAGAGAAATGCTGCTGCCATGGACAATCACAAAGCTGCTCCTGTTGGCCCACTGAGACCAGGGAGCCAAACCTGGGAGGGACACAGGCCAGAAAGCAGGCTGTAAACTCATACTTTAAAAGCTTTATGCCCCATTTTGAGCCATGTGAGGCAACTCCCAGCCACTCCAGGGCAGAAATAATTGCTCTGGGTCTGATTTTGCCAAGGTAGTTAAAAAGCACTGGAGTAACCGTGTGAAGTGGGAGCTGAGCAGGAGTCACACAAATTCCCAGTCCCTCTGTCCCTGAGCTTAACACAGAGCAGGAACATACCCACTGTCATAGGTTGACAGGGAAGTGAGTTTTCTTGGGAAGAAGTGGTGAGAGCACTATACATGGAAAGGAGGATGTCACAANACTCACCTCCTGCTCCTCTCCTGGAACAGCAACAGGCATCTACGTGTTGTAGCAGCTCTTTAAAATTAAGTGCCAAAATAATTTGTATTTGCAGGGATGTTCCAGCTGTATACAGGCATAAACACAAGCACAACAAAATGTGTTTCCCTGTCACACTGTGCAAAGCCACCATAATCTGTATTTCATTAACCCTCTTCGAAGCACTTTGTTGTATATTGTTAGATGTGCAGTCTTACAGAGCCCCAGAAACAGATGAGCAGCAAAAAAAAAAAAAA
>VXBC01006492.1:158429-168443 GCA_013399945.1 Ploceus nigricollis
GAAAGATAGATTGATGATAGATACATGATAGACAGAGACAGACAAAGAGAGAAACACAGGAGGTTTTGTAGATTTAGCATCGCTTTTTAAAAAAACCAAAAAAAAAAAAAAAAAAAAAAAAAAAAAAAAAAAAAAATCAAGATTGTGTGGTTTAACTGTTCCTGCAGCAGAACCTCTGCTGGTTAATAAAAAATACTCATTCCCTGTCTCAACACAGGGCAAAGAGGAGCAGCTTTAGATGTGCCTCCGGTGTGAAGCTGCTCTCGTTACTGAGCATCTCTGGTCACGTACTCTGCCTTGCCTGGGGAAGGCCTTACAGGGGCATCTCCATGAGGGAAACCCTCCAGTGCTCTTCCAATGCACACCCAGGAAAATCAGACTTCCCCTGCCTTTTGCCCAGGTTTGTGGGGGAAGCTCCAGTCTGACCTGATTTACTGACACACCACCAAGCCCTCAAACCCATCTCTCCACCTAAACGTGCTCAGCCATTCCTGCTCTTTCCACATTCTGACAACAAACCTCACAGAGAGCTCGTGTGCAGAGTCACCCACCAAGGTTATCCCAAAGCTCAAGGACATGCCTCTTCCATCTGGGAAATCCCAAACCAGCAGTGGTGGCAACAAGCCAGTGGCCACTTCCCACCTGCACCCCAGTCGTGGGGGATTTTGGGTGGGTGCTGGAGCAGAGCACTGCTTGGTCATCACAAAAGTGGATTTCAGGCATTACTCACACACTTCACAGTCAGTTGTTTACTTATTACCAGCTACCTCAAGTGACAGAGTTTCAGCTTCTAATGGCCCCAACTACAACAGTAATAATCCTCTGTACTGAAATGATGTTTTTCATCAATACTCATGCACATGACTTGGAAATTAATTTTCCATTGACATTTTTCCATAAAATAGCCAAATCGTTCAAACACTCACTTAAGGGTGGCAAATAATGGAGACATTTAAAAATGTCCATCAGATTCTGCTTTTTAGCCCATTATTTTGCTCTGCTCTGTTGATGATAAATCTATATGTTAAATTAAGAAATCACACTTGCTTCCATCTAGTTCTGCTCCTTCTAATACTAATGGATTTTAAAATCCTCCCAGCTCAACTTTTGGAAGGAGATCATTTCTTATTCAACTCCTTTCCAGATCAGCCTACATCTGGAGTACTAAAGAAGAGTGGAATCCATTATCTCCACCACGGTCACCCCCATCTGAAATCCCGGTGTCTCACTCCTCTCCCAAAGCACACTCAAAGAAGCAGTGATGAGGCATCCTCGTCTCTAACTCCAAGGGAGTTATCTCAAGCATCTGAATGTATTTTCCCCTGAATCATAAAACATTTATTATCATCTCTCTGGCAAGGATGCAGGAGAGCAGTGCCTTTGCCCTGCACCAGCCTCTGCCTGAAGGCAGCACAACCTCCCTTTGTCCATCAGTTTGTCAAGTGGGCCAAAAACACAAAGGGAGTCTTAAATTCTTGGACACACTGGTTTGAGGAATGTCTTTATAAAAAGGACAATCACAGGTTCCTTCACCCCAGAAAAGATGAGCCCAACAACAGTCATCATCTCTTTCTATGACATTCTCCTCCTGTACTTCCCACTTGTTTATTTAATTAGCTGCGTTTTTACAGACAGCACCATTATCAGGGTTTCTTGAAAGGCAGCTAACAGAACTGTTTATTAATAATTGCAAACACTCGTGGCAATTTGTTAAGACCCCCAGATGGGGGGAATACTCGAGCCCCTTAAGGAACAACTAATTACCAGCAATCCCCATTCACTTCTTTCTGCTCCACGCTCTCAGCAACAGCCTGGGCACCCTGTCACGTAGGCACACAGGAAGGGGAAACACACTTTTAATCCTTTCATTATTATTTTACAGTTCTCCTTGAATGAGCTGCAAAAGCCCTGAATTTTCTTGCAATTAGGCACGTCCTAATGAAGCGAGGGCTGTCTGCACTTACAGTCTTGCAGATGTTTCCCGTGAGAAGGCAAAACACTCCTGGAGGTCACCAGCCATTCTCCCAGTGGTTTAGGAGAGTGCTTTAGAATTGGAGGCTTTCTTTCCCTAGGTGGGAGACTGTAATGAAGGAGAGCATAATTTTCTCTGTACTCCTAATTAAAAGCTCAGCTGGCACAAGTGTTTTCCTTCCGCAAGGTCTGCTCTACACTAGAAAATTATCATCCCATTTGAATCCAGTTGCATGCAATCAACCCGAGTGCCACGAACCCCTGGACAGCCACATGGCCACAAGAGGAGCTCAGCATGGCCACCCAGCTGCTGCCCAGCCCGTCAGGGTGTCCCTGGGATGAGGTGACACAGTACAGGCAGTACCAACACCTCCCCCACAGCATTGCCTCTCCACAGCGTGGAGAAGCGGTCCCTGCGTTGGATAGTACCAGGGACCAAAAGAATTAATTTCCTGAAATCTGGTCACTAAAATCTCAAATATCATTTCATATGCCTTCGTAAAAGTGCTTTCCAGCACTTCCAGAGAAGTTGCAAGGATGTGTGTTACCAGCCTCCAGGAGAGGCTGATCATGTGCCACCGACAAATGGAAGCTCATTCCCAATTTTATGAACAGAACAGCTGGGCACAGTAGAGACTGACAGTGATTGTGACTCCATCAGGAAGGATTAGCTATGTGTGATAACACTTTTCTGAGCTGATGGAACCTTCTCCTTGTGCCAAACTCTCCAAATCCCTTTGGTGGATGGTACACAGCATATTTTACTGATGTGTCTTTCTGTGCATACCAACCAAAAAACACCATCAAAATGTTGACCAGATTTATACAGCGACATTTCACGGATATTCACTTGTACTGACCATGTCAAGCCATCATCACCATCTTGTTTTATGCCAGTATTTCCAGCATTGTTTCCCTTTTAGCTATGTCACATCTATATTATGGCACAGCAACTGGAAAGGAATAAATAGGAATAATGTTATGCAGGACCTGTATCACACAGCTACCACTGAAAAAAGGCAGAAATGAATACAAGAAGTTTTAACAACAGTTCTTCTGCCTCAAGCCTTGGTACCAAATTTTTTTCTCTGTGTACTTCTGCACTTTTCCTCCCTACTCTTCACGACACACACACACACATTCCCACATTTTGTTCTGTTTGGGGGTAAATAGTCACTTCTTAACTATAATGTAGGTACTGGACTTGACAAGCAATTAAAGCAAACAATTTCCACTCATCTAACTTTGCCAAATTAGTCATCTACCATCTGCTCTATCATCTGTCTCTCCTTGAGGTCTTGCTGTGAATCTGGAAGCACTCACTCTGACAAGGAGGCAGCAGATAAGCCTCCAAGCTGGTGGGGAAGCCGAGGGATGGAGGTGACATGGGGGTGACACGTGGCACCGTGCTGCTGACCACCACCCCCATCAGGGTGGCTTTGAGGAGATGCTCGTGGCTCCAGTGGTCAAACTGGCAAATTACCAGCATGCATGTTGTGATAGGAAAACATTTAAAATTAAAGCATTTTTTTACAGCCACTTATGCAGCAGGGTAGCTTAGGAAGACTGCGGGATTTTCATACCAGATGCAAAAAATAACTTAGTTTATCAAAATATCTTCAGCATTTGGAAGCTACTTCCCAATGAAGTACATAACCCAAACAAGCAATTAGCAGACATTATCTAAGGAAGATCTGAGTGGTCTCTGCTCCCAGCCCCTGGCTTAGCTCAGGTAAGGCTGCATTTTGAGACAACAAAATCATTTTCAAGCAGCTCTGAAATACAACACTGGTCTCCTCTGCCCTCCAGCTTCTTCTCCTTCTACCAGGCTTCCATTTTGGGCTCCTTAGTGGGCCTCCAAGTACAAAAGAAATATCACCAGCATCCCTTTTCCACCTGACCTACGCTTCCTCTCCAAGGAAATCAACTCCAGAGTGAGAGTTAGTCCATGCAAACGTTGCTGCTCTGAATCATCACCCAGAGGAATCACCCTCCCTGTTGCTGCTGAAGAACATTACAGACTAACTGTTCCTGCACTAGTCGGGCACTTGAGTGCAGCACCCAAGATTGAGTGTTTGATTAACCCTTAATGACACGAACCAAAATTCAGACCATCACCAATACCTTCTAGACTAATAAGCCTGCAGAGAAATGACCATAATGTAAGGCCACCTATTCTTCCAAGTGCCAAGCTGAAGGTCTAAGAGCATCCAAATATTGCTCTCCCTGTTTTCCAGCCCTCTCTCTTCTCCAGTCCTGCTCCAGTGCAGCAGCAGTGGCAGCCTGTTTCCCTCTATCCCTGTGTCACAGCGTGCCCTGGCTCCCTACCAGGGCAAAGTGGTGGAAATCTCTACAGGTCCCAGCAGTGAGAAGGATTTGGATTGTTTTTTCAATGCCAAGGGAAGGAGTGGAGGGAAGATGATGGAGCATGAACCCACAAGCACCAGGGGAGCACACCCACAGGTGGGAGCAGGGGGAACCGGGCACTTGGTCTGGTCTTTTGCACCTTCAACAAAAATCAATTTGGCAAGGGATGCCAAGTAAGTAAGATCTGCTGTGAGGTTGGACCAAAATAATTTCCCAGCTCCCAAAGCAGGCTGCTTTGCTGGGACACAAAGGGCTCTTTCCCCCTGGCAGGGGTCTCCAGGGGTGCTCAGCTGGCACAGAGCACTGCCCTGCTGCTGCGGAGGCGGCCGCGTTCCCCGGCAGCTCCTGGGAACTCGCACAGCTCCCGACAGCCGCAGGCCCGTCTGCCTCCCTCCCTGCTTCTGCCTTCCCCAGAGGGCCCCCAAATACCACAAGCACTCACTCAACTTAAATGCATTTTAATTAACACTGTGCAAACACACGGAGCCTGTGCGTGCGCAGGGGAGCGCGTTCATTCAGCCGGGGAGATCCGGCGGGAGCGCCGGCAGCCGCCGCGCTGGGAACGGATTGCAGCCCTCACTGCCTGCACAGTATTGAAAATACATTGGCAAGATGCTCACAAAGCCCTCAGATCCCCCTTAGTAGCATTTAAGCATCACTTATGTAAGAGATGCAGCTCGGAGCGGGTAGGTGGGACAGGTGCTTTTATGTCTCTGCTGTACCACGGGTAATTAGCCACCAGTAAAGCACACAGCGAGAGGCGCCTCGTTACAGATAAGCACGAGCCACTTGTGACATGTAAAAGGTATTTCCCCAAGATCGCCCACAGAAATCTTCCTCAGTTACATTAGTAATTATCACACAACCCAAATACCACCTAATAAAATGATTAAAGTGACTGTGAAATTTCAACGCCTAAAGAAAAGAACAACCTTACAAACTTCTGGCAACCCAACAAGGTAAAACTGCAGGGGGACTGAAACAGTCCCTGGAAAAACACTTGGGAGTTAAAGAAAACCAGTATCTCATGGGACACACCTGAAATGGCCAAGACAGGGTTTGGGTGTCCCCACTACCAGGCAAGAACAGATCCAACACTTTCAGAGCTGCTTTGCCCAAGTGCTTCAAGGTGACTGTGCAAGGCAGGAGGACGTGATGACAGAAATGCCCTATTTGAGCCAATACACACACATCTATTAAGCTGAGACTGAATGCAGTTTATTTTTCATTAATGAAAATAACAGGTTCTCAAGCAACACGATAACCTTGTCAAGCAGGCAGGAGAATCCAGCTCACGTAAGACAGCTGAAATGGTAATTACTGAGACTTGGAAGTACTGCAGAGGAGGGGAAGGCAAAGGCTGTGCTGAGGCTCTCTGGACCCCCAGGTGGATGCCACACCTGATCTAGAACCAAAATACTCTGGGCTAGGAGCAGAGACCACGTCCTGGAGTCTGTGGGGGTTGTACATGCTATGGTCATCAAGTCAAAGAATTCATGTGCTCTCTTACACAAGCCTTCCTTACACCAAAGGTTCTATTTGCCTAATTGCCCATGGCTGCACTAAGCAATAAACCCCATATGTTTTATTAAAACAGGTGCTT
The DNA here is from genome assembly GCA_013399945.1 of Ploceus nigricollis. Classification (NCBI taxonomy): domain Eukaryota; kingdom Metazoa; phylum Chordata; class Aves; order Passeriformes; family Ploceidae; genus Ploceus; species Ploceus nigricollis. The sequence goes on from VXBC01006492.1 coordinate 164,371, forward strand.
TCAGGTAGCAGTTTATAGGCAGGAAAAACAAACTTTCAGTACATAAAGTCTAGGCAAGAACCTTTTTTTCCTTCTATACGCTGTGCATAAGAACATGCAGCCCCAGTGTGGAGGCAGCCTCTTCTGCACAGCCCATCCCTGGTGTGCTGATAACCTCCCTGTACATGAGCAGAATATTCAGGGCAGGCTCCTGCAGCACTGAAGCTTCTGCCTGTTTCACCTGGGAGAGGAGGACGGTGTGCTTGCGTTAGAGGAGCCTCTCGGTGTGTCTCATAGATTCTTTAAAAACTAGCAAGGCAGCAGCTGAAATCACAGCCTGCCTTGTCCCTCTTCACACAATTCCTCCTGAGCCTTTGGAAATGGTTTCACCTCCCAAGGCTGGAGGGAGCATGGAGGAGTCCACGCTGCACCTCAAACGCAGTTTCCCTGCAGCTGAATCTCACAAACCAACTTCAACATCTCTAATTGCTTCCCTCACCCACCTATTGCTGCACTGCACCAACCTAAGGCACATTTATTTCTTATTTTTAGTTTTATATACTTTCAGAAATCATCTCAAGAGCTAAGTTTTAACTAACCATACTTACAACCAGGTATTATAAATTATTTATGAAACAGTTTGTTCAAATATACTCCCTGTTAATACTTGCTGGTATTTCTGTTGGGCTTTTTAAAACACACTCCATATATATTTTATAAATGTTTGGGTTCATTCCTGCCTCCCCACCCCAGAGACTGCCCTTAAACTTCTGTCCATTGATTGTGACAGTATCAATTTGTAAAGGTCAACAGAAAGCTTCTCTGACAGCTGAACTCAGAAAGTCATTTTTAAATGTGCTGTTTCTGTTCCCCTACAAAGCAAGATGCCAACACAATCAAAACCCAAGGTCTTTATTTCACAGGCCTGACCAGTGCCTTTGATAGGCTTTGGATCCCTGATGGCCACTGAACATTCCTTGGAAATATGAGCTTGTTTGAGGGTCTTAAAAAATAGCAACATCTGAAATAGCAGGTTTACAAACAGAAAGGGAAGAGAAAGGTTTATTGAAAGAACAACATTAATTTGCTGCTTCTCTGAAAGCCTCTGCAGACCCTGGATAACAAAGCTCCAGGGATCACCCCACAAACATCACCGCTCTGTGGCTTTGGCCTCATGCATTCTTCTATCCATATGAATAACTTATATTTTGCACTGAAAAGCCCCACAACCAGCTGGCTAGTCAAGAAACAGATTACACTAACTTATTTTGATGCTTGCTTCTGATTCCTTTGGAGAGAACAGGTTATTTTATTTGGGATTGGGGTCAAAAGCCTCTTCGAAAGGCATCCACCTTTTCCCCCATGCCATAGTTTACTGAATATCTCACATTCGTAACCACTTAAAGGAGGGCTGTGCAATTTATGACATTGTTATACATGAAGAAAACCTGCCATAAATCAAAGAAATCAGTTATATAAATGAGCATAAAAGTGCAGGGAAATGTCACAAGATAGCAATAAAGTATCTTCCAAATGGTAAATCCCGGGAGCAGAAGCACCATTAGTTTAGAATCCTCCACTCAGCAACAGCAGGACTAGTTTATCACTGGAGCCACAAATAGCAGTCCTGGGAGGAAGTTATAAGTGCAGGGTGAGGGGGTTTACCCTGCAAACAGCCATAAAGCCTTTCTCTGACTTCCCAGGTCCCTGCCCAGGCTGCTAGCTGAGATTTGGTCATTTTTTTCTGCAAACATCACCAGCAGAAGAACAGACGTGTAACAGCAAAATGCCCAGGGAATTTGTTGGGATGAAAGAAATGCAATGCCATATACAACTCTGCAGCTGACCCCAGAAAAGTGGTGGCAGCACCAGGAGGATCCGTGGACAGATTAAAGCTTCAGTTCAGTGGCACGGGCAAACGACAGCAGGAGAAAATCTCTCCAAGACTAAGCGTGGTGCAGAAGACTCCCACCCACCCATGATGATTCTCCCAGGGATCCTCCCTTTCCACCCTGCTCGCTCCAGCAAGGCTTCAAGTGAGCAATCTGGAGCAACCACCAGACTGTGCCCTTGGGCTTATTTCTAAGGTCTGCACACAAGCCATTCCCCATCCTTTTGGACTTGGAGAAGTCCCAAGGCTATTCCTGACCTCTCATCCTGCACAGGGTAACCATTATCTCACTGTTAAAACAACAGCCCGCAGCGACTGCCAAAATCATCTGTTTTCTGGTTCTTAATGCAAGGCAAGGGGGACAAAAGGAGAAGACACAGAGGGCAGGTTGCTTTTTTTTTGGATGGCACAAAATGGTCTGTGATGTTCCCACAGACCCAAAGCAGCTTCCCATTGCTGCCTCCCACATGAAGATGACATTTCTGCCCAAAGTCCTCCTCACCTGACTTTATTTTCACAAGCAAACATGGAAGAAGGCAGAGGAGTGCCAGGTGCCTCACTGCTCCTACCCGGGCAGAGAGCAGCAGGCGTGTTCCTCAGCAGCCTCACTGAGAAGAAAAGCCAGGAAGCAATTTTCCCAATTTTCCCTCTGCAAGGAGGCTGCTCCTGGGGTCCCCACTTCATTAATCCCTTCCTCTCACTCGCTCCACTCCACAGTCCCCTCCAGCTGAACCTGGGAGAGCAGAGGGAGGTGGCAGGGGGGGCACAGGGCACCTGCCATGTGATTCCTGGGCAAACCTTGTGCTGGGGGCCCTGGCCAAGGCCTTGTGCTTAAGTGATGCGGGAGCACGTGCGGCTCCGCGCAAATCCACCCGCTGCAAAACGTCCTTGGAGCCGCCTGCCTGTGACGGGGAAACGGCAGCCAAGGGCAGCAGAGCTCACGTGATGGAGCCTGAGCCGGTGGCCCCATCCTTAAAAACACCCAGACCCTCCCCAAAAGCATCTCACAGAGATATTCCCAGGAGCAGGGCTGTCCTGTTCTTCCCCCCCCCCAAATGCCGTGCTTACTAAATGCCTTCGCTTTTCATTACATCCAGAGAAAAGCACAATCCAGCTTGGACTGCCAGCAACAGCTTAATTAATAACAATTAGCTGCAGCACAATTGCGATTCAGGTGGCGTTTTGGAGCATGAAGGAGAAACTTGACACTTTTGCTTGTGTGCACGGACATAAGAAATTCCAGGCGAAGTTAATGGAAACTGAGCGGCTGAACAACGCCAAAATTCAAATGTACTGTAAAATTACTGAATTATTTCAATGTCACAGGAAGGCGTCGCACTCCTTCCAGGATTATTAGCCCTTGCAGAGTTTTAATAATATTTGGTCAAATACCTCAGGTGCACATCGCTGGGATATTATAAAACCACTGAGATAATACAAAATCCTTTTATATTTTAGGAAAGGGTGGGGTTGAAATCCGTGATTACAAAAGACAGCAGGCAACACCCTTGAAAAGCTGGGTGCCAGCTCTGTGCTCCCTGAGGCCACCTGGTCCCTGCCTGGTGGTGGATGCCTCAGAGAGGGCCTGGCTGTCCCCTCCTTGTCAAGGAGAAGGGGAAGGACACGTTCTGAAATTGCTGTTGTCTAAAGTGGTCGAAACACCTGCCAGTCACGGCAGGTTTATTGGCCACGCTCCCCGCAAGGGGGGCTGCATCTGAGTGCCTCCCCCTTAATTAGTGTCACCGCAGTCAGATGTAATTTACCTTTAAATATACATGGGTAATAAGAAGACAGTCCAAGTGACTACTTTCAAACAACAGCAAAAAGGTGGAGGCTTCAAAACTTTCTGTTGGAAATCAAGAGAAATTTAGCTGGAGAGTGAATTGCCCTGCTATTAACAGAGTCTTTCCCAGCCTGGTGTCTTACTTAAAACAAGCAAACAAAGCATGAAGTGACTGTACAGGATCATGTTTTGAGAGCATGAAAAAGCATAGAAATGTGCACCCAGCATGTTAAATGTGAACATATGAGGGCATCTGTGCAAGCCCATGACAACGAGTGTGAAAACTGCACACACGTGCTGGTATTGATTTTCACAAGGTTTCTTGTGGCTTTGCACGAAGTCATCACCCTGCTCTCAGGAAAATAAATGTCCTGTGTGGACTAGCACAGTACACTTATTTTCTGGCAAAAAAAAAAAAAA
>VXBC01006492.1:168490-182999 GCA_013399945.1 Ploceus nigricollis
AGGCAGAGGGAATTCCAGGTGGTCATGCCTGACCTGGAGGGAGTATGTTTGGGAATTGTTCTGATACAGGTGCGATGCAGCTAGAAAACCAAGTGTTTCAGACTACTTACCAAGAGTAAAACAGGCATTTTCTAAAGTAGGTAGACCAAGAACATGTGGGTGAACACTGGAAATGAAAACAAGTTGCTCCTGCCCCTAAGACTTGCCACAAATCCTGCCTGAGCTGAGCCGTACCTCCCAGAGGAAAATCATATGCTCGGTAACACACGCTTTCCTTACCATTTACAAAATCTAATCCATGTTGTTGTAAAAATATTTCTGAAAGTATGAAAACTCTTCCAGGGCTTCTGGCAGAGCCTGCAGACACATGGGCCAAAAATCTGCTTCTCCCAGCAGCAGAAATCCACCCTGCTTGTCCCTGGCATCACCACCCGGCGAGCGCGCGGCTGCCTCAACGCCACTGGTGCTGATGTTCAGCGGCCAAGGAAACAGAAATCACCCCATCGTGAGCCTGCCAGCTTATCTTCATACCTGCTTTTGTCAGGTGCAGCTAGAGCATGGAACTAGACTTTCATTTTCTCCTAGATCTCTGCAAGATCCCTCACTTGACCATGACAAATTTCCATCAACCTTACATTTGATACATTTGACGTAATTAAGAGATGGATGGCGGTCTCCTTTCCATTGGTAGTGCTGCACGAGAGAAAATAGTGTTTGATGAACAGCTTTGGGTCCTATTGTGTTACCTACATCAGGCTGAAAGGCCTGTGAATCTCCACAGCCACAGAAAGGAAAGAATGGAAAAAATACACCTTACAGGTCACTCAGACACAGCAAAAACCTAAAAAAACACCTCAAGCTCAAACCACAGCCTTCTGTGAACACACCACTTGTCTGTGGTCATTAATGCAGGTAATATTCCTGTGCTTAAGAAAAGCACCACTTTTGGTTTGGCTGCCTTGGCTGTCCTCAGTCATGTTCCTTCCCTAGGAAGGTAAGGTTGGGCTTGAACCCCAAGGAATTGCCCCTGTAGATTTGGTTCTTCATGGCCCCACTCTGATGCTTTAAGTTTTAGCTTTTATATTTTTCAGATTCTGTGCTGCTTTAGTGTGTAACTCTGAGCTTCACATTAAGTGTTAGCAAGTTCTCTTCACAGGATAGGGAGACAGAACAATCCTTTTCCAGCTTGAGACCAAGGACAACTGTTACAAGCTCCAGGCCCAAAAAGTATAAACCGTGGTGAATTGAAGAGAGAAAAACAAGGAGGATAGGACTTCATAACCTAAAGCTGGAACTGGACAATGAACTCCAAGATGCAAATGGAGCAGAACTTATAAAAGTGACAGACCCCGTGACTGCTCGTCCATTTTGTGACCATTTTGGTTCATCTTGGGTGCAGCCCTGGCTGGGTTCTTGTGCTGCCCAAGGTGGATCCACTGAGGCCTTTTAATAAATCCCTACTTTATTCTTTAGCTCTGTCCAGCCTCTGTTCTAGGTCAGCCTTCACAAGGCATCAAATCCTCCTGAAAGGTGGCAGAAATCCCCAGTACAGACCCCACCCACCACGAACTGCAGATTTGCCACTGGGAAGCAATTAGCACTTACTGCAATTAATGGTTCTCTGTGACCCTTGTCTGTAGGTGAAAGGAGGCAAACCTCTTCCCCTGGGCTTGGAGACAGTGGCAGCACCACCCAGAAAAATACAGGGCCTGGAAAACTCACCTGAGTGTACTGCCCCAGTCTGGGGGTGCAGGGGATGCACCCACGCTGGGGAATGGGATACTCCTCCCCTGCTCCAGCAGGAAACACCTCTCCAAGTCACACACATGCTGAATCCTTCCTCTCCCTCTCCTCTCTGTGCCCACTGGTGCTGCATGATTAATATCACATCAAATTTGTCTTCGTAGACTATCCCACCAATCTTTCTTTGTGTAATGTTCGCTTTACACCAGGTGACAGTTTTAGTGATTCCTCCTTTATTTGCATGTCCCCTTGAAGAAGCTTCATTTCTCCTTCTAATCAAGTCATTAATTTTCAAGAAAATCGTTCCCACCCTGAGATGGCTGGATTCTAATTTGTCTCTGTCACACAAATGACAAGTATCACCTCATTGTCATGCTGTGATGTTCCTCCACATACCTGCATTTGAGTAGGAAAAGCACCAAAATTATTTCTCCACAGCCACAACTGCTTTTCTCTGTGGCAGTTTGATTCTATCATGATCCTTCCTTCAGGTACTTTGTAGCAGTATTATACAACTGGTTGCTTTTTATTTCCAAAACACATCTTGTTCGTGATTTCTTTGTAATGGGAGAAGCAGGAACGATGGTGCCAAAATTACTTTCTTTTTCATCTTCTTTGCATCCTGTTTACTCACAGAGCTGACCACCTGGGATGCCAGTGCACACTCCCCTGCTGTCAAATTGATGCTTCTTTCCAGAAGTTCTTCCCCTGGTGTTGTCAGCACATGGATTTGCACATAACAAAAGCTGAATGCATCATGGTAGAAAGAGAGTTGATGCAATCTGAAATCACACCAGGCAGCTCCTCCTTTTCCTCGTGTTCTTCCAGTTACATCCCTTCCTTTTCCTACGTCTCTTTTTCCTGGATCCCAAAGTGCCCCCACTAATTCTGGGCCACCAGTCAGGAGAATCAAGAAATGCTTTTAGGAAAGGTAACCTGCAGTATGGGTGTAGAGGAAGATGGAGGAGCCCACAGTTTGCAACTCACACCTCCCTTTTTTTATCAAAACACCAAATCTACATCTCTGATTTACTACAGCACTTGCACATCTCAGTCTTGAGTGTACCAGGAATACTTGGCAGAAAACAAAGGCTGAGAGCCAGAACTGTGGCCACTGGACCATCCTTACTCTCACATCCATGAAACTTGCTTCCAACAAAGCACTGTGCCACCAGTGAGCCTGTCTGAGCACAAACAGGGGCTTTTCCAGAGGAAAGCTCTTCCTGATTTGCAGGGTGTCTGGGATTTTCTTCTGCCATTTACTACAAGGCACTAACTTCATATTTAAATCAAAAAGCTGGCTTCTCATAGATCTCTAAGAACACTGATTGAATTCTTTCTCATCTCATGCTACTTCTCCTTGAGGAAATGTACCTGAGCCTCAGAACTACCCCTGAAATCATATTTGAAAAAAGGCTGGGGCAGCAAATCCTTCTCAGCTATTCCCAGCACCCAGGATTTTAGATATTAACAAATTTCAGTCCAGTATAAGCGAATAAATAAAATCTTTCTCTTAAAGACAGATTACTTTTGCTTCATTAAAGCATCAAGGTTGCACACAGACCCTTGAGGACTGCCCTGCCTTTTTGATTTCCTTTCTGTTGTGCCTACTGTACCACCTGGTGGAGAACACCACCAAAAGTGATGGCAAAACAGAAGTGGAATTATTCACACAGGAACAGAAGACCTTGCAAGGGTTTCTTTTCTTATTACTGACAGCTCAGTGAATCATTTCTGCTGATGGGCCTGGGTTACCTGGTTATATATTCACACAATACCCCGAGTTCACTGTGCACAGCACCCCAGGGAGAGGGGCATTCACCAGGGAAGTAGCCTGGCCCTTGCCCTCAAGGTTTTCCCTGGCAATGCTTCTCTTTCCTCATCTGTCCTTCTCCCTCATCACCTTTCCTTCTGCCCCTCTCTCCCAGAAGTGCCTCAGCAGCGGGTCCAGCCCTACAGCCACATCCTCTTGCTCACACCTATCCCCTCTTGGGAGCCAAAACCAGCCAGGTGAGGTGAGAGAAACCTGCAAACAGGAGCACCCTTCCAGCAGCCCTTTCCTTCAGGAGGAGATTCCAACAGCCCTGGGCTAATTGCAGGGCTGGCAGGAGCAAGGGCTGCGATTCAGCAAATTCCAGAAGCCCCTCTGTCAGTGCAAGTGCTCAGGACTCAGGTGAGGAGTGAACTGTGACTGAAAGGATTGATTTTGTGCAGTATCATCTCCCTCCCTCTCTCACTCTCACAGGCTGTTGCCACGTTGTGTGCAAACACTGGTCACATTTTCCCAACCTCAAAATTGCAAAAATCAATGGAATTCTCAGCCATAAAAAGACAAATTAGCAGAGGAGTTCCCCAACACATTTCATTGTTGCTGAAAAAATCAGAGTAGATAAAATGAATCATTTTATTTGGGCACCATTTCAAAGCTCAACTTCAGGGAAGAAATTAATTAAATGCCTATATTAACCTCAGAATTAAACTGACAACAAAAGTTGTGGTTTGCATTTCCACTGTGAAATTCTCCAAATGCATTTCAGTGTTTGATTTGAGAGGCAATGCGAGAGATGTAAAGCAGGAGGAAAGTATGTGCACCTTTTCATCATCCTGAAATAAAACCTCTGCAAGTGACAGCTCAAAGAATAGCAGACAAAAACCTATTTCTAGATCTGGAGGTAATGCCATTATTTGTAGAAGTTCAGTTGGACTTGGAAAAAAAAAGTAAATGTATGAACTTAGGAAAATCTCTTTTTCCCAGCTGGGAGAAATTGCTACAACTCTTATAAAGTCTTGTACATGTATATAGCAAGATATATATATATATATATGTATACACACAAAGTAAGAAATAATGTAAAGCAATATCAAGCAATGCTACCCAGCAAAAATTCAGATTCATTTGGTTTGGTGAATTTATCTTGTTGGTCCCCAGACAAAAAAAAAAACTTTTCACTCAGTTCTGATTTACCCAACCGGGCTCCTGATGTTACAGACACAACTGGACACAAATCAATCACCTTGCAAAGAGCAGACCTGGAGCACACAACAAACCTTAAGCCTCTGCTCTGGTGTAAAAGCAAGCAGGAAGAAAGATTATCATGTTTTGCAGGCCATTGCATTTCATTAAAAAGAAGCTTAACTGGAAACTCAGGCATCTTCTCTTCTTTCCCAGAGCTATTTCTTTCTTTCCCCAGCTATTGCTAGATCACTTGATTCTGAAGGAATCTGTAGCTTAAGGGGAAAGCAACCCTGGCAACAAGTTATTTTCATTTTAGGTGTGTTCTGGGTGTAACAATATCTGCCCATTTCGCCTTCAGTCTCAAAAATACTAGAGAAGAGAGAAAGCTCCTGCAAAGGGGAGACTCACAGATCCCAAACCATCACCTGGGGAAGAGTTCACAGGTAACTGGGATTCTCAACCCCAGATAACCAAAGAAATGGGATGTGCCAAAACAAGGAGGAAAATAAAAGCCAGTGGAAGAACACATGATAAGGAAGAAAAATGGTTTAAAGTCAGGAAGGTATAAGGCACCACCAAGTCTGAAATAAGAACATTTTCATCACTGCTTCCAAAGCCTTTAATTCAGAGGCCTGGCAATCAGTAAGAGCAACAGGGTTTCTCTTCTTACTTTAAACAACATCAACTAAATTAACCTCCCTGTAAGAATTCACACCTGATTTTAAAACTTCCAAGCCTTTTTCCCTGTACTTAAGGACCAGGCAAGCACTTAATCACTGCCTGGATTTCAGGTTCTGCAAAGCACTGAGTTCCATAGATTGAAGCACTGCTTACCTGAAAATACATTTTGACATGAAGCATGCCAAAATATAGGTTTTTAATCCTGTATTTAAAGTATCTGCTTCACAGGGTGAGATCTTAGAGCATTATACAGGTGCAAGCATTTTCCACATGTGATGGAAAATCTCAGCAAAAGGAAGAAGACCTCTGAGAGAACCTGGGTGTCAACACATTCCTGAAATGGAAAAAAAACCCCCAAAAACCCAGCCTTACGACATTGATTGTTACTCTCTCTTAGGAAAGCAACAGAATTAAGTACATTCCTGGAAATAATCAGTTTGTGAAACTAGTGAAAAACCCAAAAAGATCCCTCAAAAAAAAAAAATCCTCCTTGAATAAAAGCCATAGCATCTTGTGTTCAGGTCTGTAAAATGTTTCTTGGGGATTAAATGTTAGATTTTACTTTGTGTTGTGTCAGTTCCCTGTTGTCTATCGTATGCACAGCATTGCTGCAAACATCAGATAAGCAGGATCCCCCTTATTTTATTTTAACTTCAGTTTGCCTGGTAAGTGGATAGAATAAGCAGTTTTTCCTCCACTGAGGATAATAATAAGAATACAAAAGTTTTCATCTTTGCTTGTGTCTGCATTTATGGTTTTCCCCTTGCTTTTGGGATGGCACAGCAGTAACACTGCCTGAGATGAAGTTGCAGGTCCTTTGTTGCGGGTCATGATTGATTTTTAACTCCACCAACTTCCACATTCTCACGCCCTAAAGCCACAGCTTTTATGTTTCCCTCTCTTCCTCAGCAGAAGTCATCTGGGGGAGAGAGTAAGGACTGGATTGAGATTGATCATCCTCCCGGTGGCATTTGAAGATTCAAGCTGTGCCTTATCACCAGGCGCAGCAGGGAGGATGCAGCAGCAGCAGCTCTGCAGACCTCAGCGGGGCTACCTGTTCAGCTATTGAGCTTCCAAGGGGCTTCAATGGCTTCTGAGCACCACTCGTTAGCAGAGCAAGTACCCCCCACCGCAGTCCCTCTGGAGGCAAATAAAACCAACTGCTCGAGGAGAGATCCAGCAGCACTTGCTGACTCTCACCTGTTTAGGAGGGGATGGGGAAAGGGAAAGGGAAAGGGAAAGGGAAAGGGAAAGGGAAAGGGAAAGGAAAAGGAAAAGGAAAAGGAAAAGGAAAAGGAAAAGGAAAAGGAAAAGGAAAAGGTAAAGGAAAAGGAAAAGGAAAAGGAAAAGGAAAAGGAAAAGGAAAAGGAAAAGGAAAAGGAAAAGACAACTGTGACTGCTTTATGGCTCAGACATGGTTATCAAAATCATTTGGGGACACTGACGATGCTGGCTGAGGCTTTAAAGGAAGACTGGACACTGAATACGCTCAAATAAGGTAATAAGCTTTTCAAAACTTGCTCCCAAACTGAAAGTGCACATTATTTTCTACGTTTCCAACTGAGGGAGAAAAGATCTTTTTCATGTAGTTAGGAATGGGCAATGCCTGAAGCCAATCATGCTGAATTGTCTGGGCAATTGGGTCGTACACCTTGACCCCAAGGCAGGAGATGAGCTCCCCTTACCAGATACTGCTGAGAGTCCAAGGGGAGACAGACTGAGAACAAACAGAACACAAAGTGCATAAAAACTTTCTACTATCAGGTTGCTTCAGATTATTTCCTCATAAATCACAGCTCCCACTGCCTGTCCTGTAACTTCATTAAGCAAAAGGCTCTGTCTAGCTGGCAGATGTCCACTGTGAACTGCCAGACCTAGGGCTGCAAGGCTAGTCTTGAATAAACTGCACATCTCCTATCTCTCTTGCACTTTAAAACAAAATGCTCCCGCACCATTTATAGTCAAGGCTACAGTTTACAGTCAGCAACAATAATTCCACAGCCTCCAAGTCAGAGACACGAGAAAACAGTACCTCACTCATCTCTGCATCAAGGACAGGAGTCAGTTTGTTTTGGAACAACTAAAATTTTCATTTTGGGAATGTAACAAAGGTGAGCACCCTTGAACCGCCGTGAACAAACCCTTTCCATTTCGAAATTTAGATTCAGACAAAAAGCCATGTGCAAGATTGCTGTGTATTCTGAATGATCCTGCAGTTCACACATCCTTCACCAGAGTAGGAATATCTCAGCCTGTGGCTCCTTCAGCTGGTACCTTGGTAAAACAGAGTAGACAGAGGCACTAAACCTAAAGCACTAAATCTAGACTCAGCACTAAACCTACCTTTCTATTTTCACCTGAGGAGGCTGTTTGGGTGGACACAGAAGTGCAAGTAAAGCAGTGAGACAAATAAACCAGGGAATTCTGCAGCAAAATACTCTTAGAAAACTTTTCATCACAGACTCAAAACAGCAGGTCTAGAGGAAGCCCTGGGTGGCCACAGAGCCCTTCTCTCTGCCCAGCCACATAATCTTACCTAATATGATTTCAAATTCTCTGTGTACTCTCACATATTGCTAAAGACCAAGACAACTATTGGATAAGGGTGTGTTATATGGCCACACAAATTCCTGAGGCCACTGAGTCCCTGCTCAAAATAAACATTGATGCCCATGCATTTCTGCTGGAATCCTGCCACTTTTTTTTGTCTCCTTTGTCCCTATTTACTTGTTGCTGTCCAAATACTATCTGTGAAATCCTGAGGACTTGTACTTTATCCACATTATTTGCATAGCACGTGTGACACCTTCAATCAGATTTTAATTTTTCCTTAGTCAGAGGAACAGTAACCAAACTGATTCTCTTCCTTCCTTCTGGAAATGTGAAGGAGAACACGCTGCCTGGTTTTCTCCTCCCCACACCCTCATGGCTTTTACACAGATAACTTCTTACCAGCCAGAAAATAACTTTCTCCTGCATCTTCCACCCCTGGATTTTGTACAGGTGACTCGTTACTGCAGGCCATACACAACAGCTAAGGACAGAAAGGTGTCACATGCTTTTCCCTGATGGTGTGTGACAGCATCCCTCACCTCTCTGCAGCCACCCCAGCTGAACGCTCAGCAGGACAATCTCTTCTACAGGGTCAAGACCAGCTCCCTGCTGAGGTGGGTGACAGCAGCAGACCAGCAGCAGGCTGAACACCCAGCCCTACATGCCCAAGTGCCCTCTGATGGCTCTAGGGTCCATCAAGATATGCAGTGACAGTTTTGTGGTCCAAAATAGTGCAGAACAACCCCCTTTTTCCTTTCTATTTTCAAATAGTTTAGGATTTAATAGCTTCAGATCCACAATAATTAGATTAAATGCTTATATGCCATGCAGGGACAGCCCTACCCAGGGTCACCACTGGGGTTTAGACAAGACGAGTTCAGCCTGCCCTAACAGCTCATCCACTTCTTTCCCTTCTATCCACAGAAAACCAGAAAAATTAATCCCAGGTAAATAACATTTGGGTTAAAGGAGGGATCACCAAGATGTCTCAGCATATCTGCATGTGCCTCCCAATGCAGCCTGGTGCAACACTGCCACAGGTAATACCTGAAATTCATTCACACTAGGCCAGGACTTTTCCAGGCTGGAACCTTTTTGGGGAGTACGAAGGGTGGGGAATCTCACAGCTGACATTCACTGCTATTTACACAAACCACCTCTATCCATCATGGATAGAGGAAATAATGGAAAACTGCTCCAATCACCTCTGCTTGAGCTGGAAGAAGACAAACTGCCAACAAAAGCAAGTGACAGGCCACATCTAAGCAAATAACTCGGAGCCAGAGGATGCCACAGCATTGCTGGGGGAGCCTCTGGGAGCTCCCTGGGGGAGCATCCATGACTGCAGAGGATGGAGGCTGAGCTCTGAAGGACACAGACAGTGGCTGTGCCTCCCATGTGCCTGGCAGCAGGCAGGCAGGGGCAGCAGCAGGGACACCTCTGAAGCCTTTCCCAGATAGCCGGGCGGATAAAAGACGACAGCTCCAAAGCGTGCAGCCTGAGCAGTGAAGGTTAAATACGGGCTCCCACTGCCATCATTCATCCCGTGAAGCAGCTGGGGAACTTCCAGAGCAGTTAATATATCACGGGAGGGGAGGAAGGAGACTGACTGTATAAACACACCTCGGGGCCTGCTACTGTTCCCATCCCCGCTGCCGCCCAGGAGGGCTCTGCTGTTTGCCAGCCTCCTGTGCAGGGCTGAACACTGCAGGAAGGCAAGAATTACAGTGAAACATCCTAAAAACGACTCACAAGAGCTTTTTCAGGAAAGCTGGATACATGTGGTGATTTTGGGAAGGGCTGTGGCCGCTCACATACTCCAGCCCCCATTCTGTCCCCCTGCAAGCTGCCCCTGTCACAGCAGCTCTCACAGATGCAGAACGGGATGCAGCTGTGCATTAAACACCATCCTATTCCAGCAAGGCTCCATCTGCCAAAGGCAACACGGATAAAATCAAATGGCAAGCAATACATTCGATTTCACACTGGACACAGGTGAAAAATTACCAAGAGCTGATCTCCTAGGGGCCAGAATATGTCACCTGGAAGTGTGCTGAAGCTAGAAATATATTAGGAAAGTTTTATGGGTACAAGAATCCGAGACAGCTGAAATACCCTTTTTTGGTGTTACCATCATAATGCCTACAATGAAAGAGGGGCAAACCTTCAGAGTAGCTCTCTGTTCAGCTTTGCATGAGAGGAGAGATAACGCTCCTGCACGCTGGAGCTGAGGACTCAAACACTGAAGTAAAGCAAGTTTTATGTCCTTTGGGAAGGAAGCCTGGAAAAATTATTGAAAACTATGTGTTTTGTTTCATACCATAGTCTACAGGAGGTATCCAGTATCAGCAAAAGTGCCCGTCCCAGTCTCGCTTTAGTGGGGTTTTTGGTACCCTGTAAACTTCCTGCTGAATAGTTTCAGGACAAGTGAGTTCACTTGACCAAAGCACTTTACAGAGACAGAATACATGGTAGTAAGAGAAGCAAAAGCAAATCAAATGATGTCTGGGGATGCCACAGCTCTCTGCCTGTCCAGCCCCTTGCCCTGAGCAGCTCCCAAGCAGCACAAACCACAGAGCCTTAAGCAAGCAGGTCTGTATCCATGCCAGCTCTCTTGAGGGCAAATTGGCAATTTGACTTGCCCAGAAGAAATGCCTGAGGCAATTCAAGCTAAAAAAACCCCCATGCTATGGCAAGGTTCAAAGTACTTGAAAGGAGCAGAATCCTCCCTCCAACCTTAACAACCACTGTCACTGTTATCTTCAGGAGTAAAATGTAATGCAAATGGTAACACGACGAGGGTGCGTCAGGCAGATGCCTTTGAAATGAAGAAATGGTGATAATTACAGTGCATAAGCAAAAAAATTGGTTTTACTGTTCAGAAATCTTCTTCCCTTTTATTTGGGGGAATGTAGCATCTGCTCCTAATATAATGCACCAATAATTGAAGCATATAGTGTATACTCAGGGGAACCATAAGGCTGTTTTATTTATTCTTGGCCAACTGTGAGGATAAACAGATTTCACCAAAAGCGGTGCATATGGAATCCTCTCGTCATGGAGAGCCCATATATTTCTGCAGGGAAACTGAAATGCAAGAGAGTCTCAGTTGTGAATGCTAATGGGGCTAGCAGAAAATGAGGTAGTACCATCAAGTTTGACCTTGAATCCTTCCCTCTGTGTGGAGGAGAGCCATCCAGGTTAGCCAAGTACCTCTGGGGGGAATGGTTTTTAGGGGGAGTTCAAGCTCACTGAAACAAAAAATGAAGCTGCAGAGTCCAAAACTACCACAGGCACTTGCTTGAAACATTAGCAGAGGGATCTAGATTAAAGGTAAACAAGCAAAGGATGAATACAACTCCCATTCCCTGCCACACCACCTTATGCACAAACAACATACCCACAGACTGCCTGACCCTTACTAGGGATGATCCAGGGAAAAAAGAAACAACAAACAAATCACAGATAGATAATAAATACCCACACACACAAAGAGCTGCAAGTTCCTAAAGCCTGGCAGGTGGTCAGCACCACAGACTACCAGTTAGCACTCATCCTCATGAATTTATCTTGCACACAGGTGTTTCATTTTGGATTTGACAGCCAGCCAAAAGCAGACATATTTTGGGGGGTTCCCTCACAGTTGCTGTGTGGAGAGACTGGAAGGGACAGCTCTCTGTGTCAACCTGCATTCATTACAATAATCCTCCTTCCTAATGGTTTCAGTGTTGCAGCCAGACAGCTCACTTTGCACCCTTGCAAGGTGATTATAAACAAATCAGCCTGCCAAGGTGCACAGATCTTTTGGAAAATAACCCTAACACGGTATTTGCTCCTTCTCCTCGCTCTGCTAAGTTAAATCCAGCTGCCTTCATCGTTTAGGGAGAGCTGAAGATGATGACAGGAACTCCATCAGGTTCAGCCTTTTGATTAACTCCAGCACGTAACATTTAGCTTTTGGGGTAGTTTGTAAGCAGAAAGGAAAATGACAACTTGGCCTAGGAAGATGCTAGATAAAAAAGCCCTAAAAAACAACATTTCCATTGACTCCATAAAAGAGCTGTTTGGCTTTGCACAATCTTGAACTCCACTGAGTGCAGTGAATTGAAATCTGTGGTAGAAGCTTTCCAAGTACACACAGGAGAATATCTATTTCTCTTCCTGGGCTGTAAGCAAAAGATATATATCAGCTTGAAGAAGAAGAAACTGCATCTGTTTATGAATGTGAACAGATTACAAGCAAGAGGTTTTTTAAAAAATTCTAACCTAGTAACTCAGCTTCTGTCACCAACTAGCTGAAGGAGGAGTAAATCCTGTCACCCAAAAATGTTCATTGGCTACGTTAGAACAAGCTCAAAATGATTTTACTGACTTGTGGTGACTCTTAAGCAACTTTAAAATGGTGAGAGTGCTTCTCACTTCAAGGACTGTGCCTGAAGTGAGAAGCAGTCTTTTCTAACTCACATGATGCTCAGGCTATGTACATATAGCCAGACCTAACACCCCTCTACCTCTACAGGTTTCTGACACAGATGTGCTGCATCTCTGAGACAAACACACAGCCCTCTGGAACCACTTCTGTTCCCAGCACCTTCCTGTGATGAAGAACATGATCTCTCCATTTTATTTATTGCAATGCTTTGTCATCCTCAGTGTTACAAAGATACTCCCTAATTCCTGCCTTCTGTCCTCCCTGCTGGCATTTAAGGCCATGACTCACTCAAAGTCCTTCTCTGCAGCACTTTTTATACACAGACACCAGTGATCTTCCTCTGCCCCAGGCCTCTTCTACACCAAATTTTCATCTTTCTCTCTTTTTTCTTTCTGTCCAAAACTGGGGGCAATGCCAAGGAGCAGCTTCACACCCCCTCATGAAGATAGTAATTTTCTAACACCAAGTATGATGCTAACTACCTTCACAGGAACTCATGCCTGGCTTTCAGATTACAATTCCCATAATCCCTGCATTAATGATGGCTGTGGGAGGGAAATTCTTTGCTTCTGCATCCATTCCAACACAACGTGCTAAATGCTTTACAGCAAGGCCCTGCCACACACAGGATTAGACTCCAATTCTGAAATTTGCTCTGTGTAATAGCTTTTGCTTCAGGTTACATTTGCAGCAGCATACCTGAATGAACCACTTCCATTAATGCAGGAAAGAACAGGAGACAAAGAGTTTAACAGGTGAATCCCCCTGTGAGTGCTCCAGAAATGAATTTGAGCTGCCCAGGTTAGAGATGGGGCATTTGTTTACTCCAGCCTCACTGGAAAGTCAACAAGTTCCCTGTTGCCCACCAGCTCCCAGAGCTGGGGAGGGAAGAGAAGGCAGAGGGCAGCCACCAGCACGGCCTCTCCTCTGCACCAGCCCTCCAGCAGCTCTGCCTGATTTACTGATCTCGTACCAATTTATATCAGGAGCTTCTCCAGGACAAAACTGAAGCCTGCGTCTCCATGAAAGGCTGTAAAGAAACCCACACACACTCAAAATCATTACAGGGTGATATTTTACTCTGTTAGCCCATTGAACAACAGATGAAATATCAGGCTCCTGGAATCACAGCAGTGCTGTCATTTCTAAGACACAGCCCTTAAAAGACCACATAACCTTTATTCTCAGGATTCTCAGAAACTGTCTATTTTTTTAATAGATATATTCCAGAAGCCATCATCTGCAGAAAAGATTTTATCTTATTGCTTGGCAATGGCAAATCTATTTTCAATAAAGAATGGGTGTTCAGAGGCTACTAGTATCACTCACTACTGCTTGCAAATGTTGGCATTACAACAGTAATTTCTTCTGAGTGCAAGGATGAATTACATTTAGATTAATAACTGCTAGCCCAAAAAACTTTGGAATCTATTTACCAGGCATTAGTTCCAAACTGTGTATGCAGCTTGGATGTTTTCTCCAGTCCCTGGAGTTGTGCAAGGTCTGTCTATGCTGAGACAGCGCTACACATTAAGTAGAAATAATTTAATGCAGCCTAATTGTTCCATGAAAGCATCTTTAAAATGATGCATAGTTTGTTTCCCAGAAGTTCTGGGAAAATAGCTGAAGATAAATTGCACTGCTGTTGTCAGCACAGAGCAGGCAGGCCCTGTGCTCCCTGTGCCAGTCTCACTCGTGCCACGTCAGTGACAGCCCCGAGCCCACGGGGTGTCACTCCGGTGCCTTCCTGTCCCCTTGGCATGGGGGGCACTTTGGGACACTCAGGGGGGCCCTCAGAACACACACTATTCATGGAGCCTGTGAAAACCAAGAGCAATTTTGGCTACAAGCAGCCCCAGGCCTGAAAGAAGGCCTTGGTGATGCCTCAGGTTTTAGCTTTTATATTTGTCACATTCTGTGCTGCTTTAGTGTGTAGTTCTGAGCTTCATATTATGGGATGGTGAGCTCTGTGCACAGAGCAGGGAGACAAAACAATTCCTTCTCTAGCTGGGGACCAAGGACAAATGATCCAAATCTCAGCCCAAGAGCATAAACAATGGTGGAACGAGGAGAAAAAAACAAGCAGGATGGGACTTCATAACCTAAAGCTGTAATTGGACAATTAACTCCAATATGCAAATGGA
>VXBC01006492.1:183405-229780 GCA_013399945.1 Ploceus nigricollis
TGAAATAGCTGATATAGTTATGCCTGTGGTAACTGAACTGCCTGCTTGGCTGGGATAACATCCAATGAACATATGATTAAGACCACTGCCACTGACATGCCAACTATCAGCACCTACCTTTCTGTCTGCAGAAAACATGGACCAAAGCCCAGGCTGGAGGTGATAACAAGAATGGACTAAAACCACAGCCAAGAAATGGGCATGCTCTGAAAAGGCTGACCCGAGGAGGGGCCATGCTAAACAGTTCTTGGAACATGTAAACTAGTCTGGGGAGAAAGTTTAAATATGCATAATTGTTTATGAATATGCAGTAGGCTGATGCAATAGAAAAGGTATGTAAAGGGTGTCTCCAAAATAGCAGGTGTGCTTTTGGCTGAATGCCAAGCACCCAGCCATTAAAACTTATTATCTCTGTCTCCTATTGTCCTTTATTAAACTTCTAAATTTTACCAGGAGAGTGAACCTCATTTTTCACAGCCTCCAAGAAGCTGGATATCTCTGCCCTGCTGGGAAATTGGAAATATTTCCCACTGAGGGCAGGACTGGTTATATTCACAGTCAACCCAAACCAGAAGCGCATCACTTTCTTCACCAAATTCTTGCCAGAAGTGCTGAAGCTTCTGGGCTCCTGGTTTAACACACCAAACAAGGTATCTCCAGGAATGCTCAAATACCTCTAGGAGGGATTTATTTCAAGAAGTTTCTGTACAAGCGACCTTTCTGCATTTCTGATCTCCCTGCCTCCTGGAAACTTTTGTCTGCTCAGATGTGTTACAGCAGTTATGTTTCGTGACTGACAATTATCTCATAATGAAAAACAAGTCACAATTAATAAAGCTCAAAACTAATACCTGCTAAACTCATTTAATGATTTAATGAAGTAGGAGAGAGTATTATGAAAAGATTTTAAAAGCAAGAGAGACAATTTCCAATTAGAGCCCACAATCATTGGAGAGCCTGCAGGCTCCCAGGGTAAGAGATGAGGAAGAAAGGAAGGGGGAAAAACCCAAACAGACATTTTTCTGCTGTTTTCCTTTGTATCCTTCTGAAGAGAAGACTGTCTTCTGCTGTTCATGCTGAACCAGCCCCTGCAGGTGCATGTAACTACACCAAGTCCACAAGTTCAATTTACAGCCCTAAATTTGATTCTTGAATGATGACACACCTTTAAATATATTTACACTCGACCAGCTCTGCTAATAAGCCTAAAACTAATTTAATGTTGTGCTATTTATTAATCACTATTATGGAAGAAAAATGCTGAATGCAGGGGACACCCTATAGAGGAGTTTTCACAGTGTCAGACTTCTACCAAGTGTACACCACCCCAACAACAGCCTAAACCAGAAGAGAATCCATAATAATTTCTAAAACAAAGGACTGGAGGAAAACACCACCATCAGGCTTTCAAGCAACAGGCAAAACAAACAACAGGTGTTTAGGGAGAATGTTTACTCCATCCAGTTTTCACACAAATTACATCAGTTTAGTTTATAAGGCACTTAACATTTTTTGGGGGAGGAGAAAGAAAATTCACAGCAACTTCAGCAGGCTTTGCCAGAAGCTGATAACTGCAGGGAAGAGAAGGGCAGACAGGCAGCTTGAAGTCAGTGGATGTGGCGAAGTCAGATCCAGCTCAGCAGCCAGATTTAATGCAGAATGGGGTCACTTCCCTTTTCCAGCCCATTATACCTGCAAGCACACTTCATCTGGGATACCCCTTTTGCCATCTGCAGCAATAACCCTAGCATTTATCTACTTATTTTCCCCCAAAAACTGGCCACTAAGTAGTTCTACTAATTGGATTGTAATGTCTCATTTCTGGACCTGCCAGGTGGCACCTCTGTGATGTCTCCAGCTCTGGGGAGAATGACAGTTTCCAGCCAGCCTCCAGAAAGCTCACCTGAGGCTGTACACCCACAGGACTCCCCTGGGATTTCAGAGCAGCTAAATAGCTGAATCCTTCTCACTAACCCATGAAACTCTCTACTGCTGAGGGTTTTTTAGGTGAAAAATCCTCCAGTTTATGCCCAGGTAACATAAATTTAAGTCCAAGAGGATCTACAGAGGAACTGCAGGATTTTACAGCGGCTGAAATAATGAACAGACAAATCTGCAGAGAGTTGGGCTCAAATCTCACCTTTCATTCTGAATACACTCACAAACACCTCTCTGTTTGCAGTTTACTATCCAGCTTATGCTGCTGTTACCCATGACTGCCACAGCTTCTCCCACTGTCACTCTGAGCACAGCACCTGGACCGGGAGGGCAGGGACAGCCAGGACCACATGGCACAGACAGGAACAACCTGCAGGCTTGTTTACACTCGATTTCTCCTCTCCTTATGATTTTCAGCAGTGAAATTATTTTATCTCCCTCAAGCACTGGCTCCCCTACAGTACATGGACACACTGACACAAGGAGCAGCTGACAAACACAGCGAACTCCACAGAGCAGTTCTCAACTGGCAACATGCTCTTCAAGTGCCCTATGTCTGGGAGAGTCCTCTACCCATCAGAATATTATAATTATTAGCCACCCATCAGAATATTATATTTATTAGCCACCTGTATTATGTATAAAATGTAAAAAAATCAAAAAAACTAAAAAATCATTCGACGCGCTTTCATTTTGAGGCTGCTAAAGGTCACCCTGCCCTGAGAAAATTCTGGAAAATGGAACAGAAATGGCAAGTACAGCACAAGGTCCTCCCCTCCTGCCCACCCACATTCACCTTTTCTCATTTCAAAATAAAAGAATTCTAAGACACCAAGTCCAAGAGTAGCTGAGATTTCTGCACTGCTGTGGCAATCACCAAACCAAGAATGACAGAGCTTCTTGCAGACCTGAGGGTGACCCACCTGGGGGCTGAACTGAGCTGTAAATTGCCTGTGTAAAGCCACACAGGATTTTATTTTATTCTATTTTATTTTATTTTAACTGGACCAGCAGAAGCATCACATACCTAAAAATAAAAATCCTCCCATGATTTTGACTGACGCCAACGTATGTTCAGCTCCTGAAAATGTGTATTTCCAAGGCAGACAGTCTGCCTCCAAATGTATACAAACCAAACTGTGAAGTTGGTAACACTTTGCCCTTTATTTCCTTTTATTATATAATTTTTTTTTCTCTATGCCCTGGGCTCTCACAAGGGTTTGCAATATAAGAAGTTTGGCAGAGCTGCCAAAAGAGCAAATTTAATCTTCTTCAGTTTCTGGTGTCCAGAAATTTCACACTGAAAGCTTGCAACAGTGTAGAGAAAATGTGTGTCAGTTAATAGCAAACCTCTTCTTTTCCTCATCTTTTAGGGACCTCCTCACAAAACGCACATAGGAGCCTAAGATGACAGATGACAATTTAAAAATCCTGTGCTAGAGGGATCCTGAGCTGTTCACCAGTCCCTGATATAGAAATTGCATATCTCACACATCTAACTTTGATGCAAAGTGTTTATTTGTATGTAAGGCCCCAAACCCCACTTTCCTCTCCAAAGCCAGATGCTCTCCAGAAGAAAAGAACTATAAGCAAATTCTAAAGCTGTTCTGCAAAATCCCCATGATTTTTCCCAGCTCATTCAGCAGCTCAGCTTTGGGTACAGCTACACTGGGTGGTGACAGCACCAGATATCTTGGACCTCTGCAGCTCCATGGGAGAAATAACCTCCCCCTGCTCAGTCTGAAAACTCATCCAAGACTTTACATGGGTAAATCACATCCTTATTTTACACACAGCAGAACAGAGCCACAAAACTACACCTGACCATGCCAAGGGTCAGGCAGAGTGACAAGGGACATGTGCCACACTCCCTGCTGCACCCAGGAGCATCTCAGGCTCCCTTTGCCCATCCAGGAGGGCAGGTGTGTTCAGAAATTAGGAGCTCAAAGGGGCTTTTGCCACAGCTGCCACTGAACACAACAAACCAGTGCCACAAACCTCATGAGCAAGAGGTTAGCATCACCACACCCCCTCATCTGAGCCAAGCTGCTTGGATGGCAGAACTCCATGATTTTAAACAACGTTCCTACAAAATACAGGTGTGACTTAGCCAGTGCTTACTTACACTTCATTGAATTGCTGAAGCAGGATTGATTTAAGCCCTCACTTACATTGCCTTGTTTAATCTATGTCTGTATTGTGTTGGAATTATTACAGAAGCACTTCTGTGGCACCCAAACCCCCTGAAAAAGAAAAGCCCTGCCTTGATCTCCCTGTCTTCTCTTCCACAGCCTGCCTGAGGAGCAACAGGAAATATTTTAAGAAGTTATTCTCCTTCTCTTTTTAATAAAACGTTCTCTCCCTCTACCCCCAAATCAAATTTAAATACACGATAAAACATGCATTAGTCTTCCTGTCAAAAATTGCAATCACATCCCAGGTAGAGCACAGCCACTCAGCCCCAAGGCTGTAGTTAGCCAGGTTTCATTTGACTATTATGTTCTCCAGGAAAAACAGAGAGGAATCTATCTGTGCTGACACAATCAAGATTGCAACAGCCAAAACACCACAGCTGTTCTCTGAATATTTCAGATGATGCTCTGCCATCAGTGACAATAGCAGCACCGCCTGTCTCTTCCAGTGCCCTGCTACAATAATCAGCCTGCCAGGAGGAATATCTGCCACCCTCCCAGCTGCAGAGGATCCTCTGAACATTTAATCTGGGCTATTATTTCCTCCCTGCCAGCCTGTAGTTTTGCATCACAGGCACTAGAAACAGA
The DNA here is from genome assembly GCA_013399945.1 of Ploceus nigricollis. NCBI lineage: Eukaryota > Metazoa > Chordata > Aves > Passeriformes > Ploceidae > Ploceus > Ploceus nigricollis. Next base: position 188,124 of record VXBC01006492.1, read on the forward strand.
GAGTGGTCAAGAGAAGTGAGGAATTTAGCTATCCCAGTGTAACTCTAAGGGCAGGCAGCTCCCAACTCAGTTGTTGACCCCTTCAGGACAGCAAGGTATTCTACCACATGCTTGCACTGAAGGTGTGCTTTTGTTGTTCCCCCTGCTAAACCCTGGTCAAACTGAGAAAATGCAAATTTTAGAAGAAGAACAGAAAAAAATTTAAGAAATCATTTATTAGGCTGTCCTTCAGTAACAAAGGAAAAGTCAGGAAAAAGTAACATTTCATGGTTTAACACAACTCTGTGAAAACTAGGTCTTCAAGATGAGATGTCTTTCCATCAGGCATTTTCAAAAGCCCAGATCTTTGGGACATCGCTGGCATTTATAGAAGTCCTGCCTCACATACAGTATTTTCCTGAATGGCGTGCAAAACTTAACTGTGGAGTTTTCTGAGGTATAGGAAAGTCAGACTTTTTGTCTTGAAACACCATGCTGTAGTATTCAAAAATGTGCTGACAGCATGGACAAAGCACACACGAGGAAAAAAATAAATACATATATTTAAAGAAACAGTTGTGCAAGATGTCTTTTTCAGATGCAAATCCTGGCAGCTCCAAGCAAATGATTCTAAATTGACAAAAGACCATTTCCCTCAGCTATTCTCTGTTGCACAAATGCCAGGGAGCTCTCTGAACACGTAGCAGGAGCATCCGATACTTAAGCATGGCTTGAGAAACCACAGAAAACCTCTAATATATTATTATAACCTATAAAGACTCAGTAAAGGGGTTAATTAGGGATTAAGCAGACATGCTTACTTGTGTGTCTTTAGCCTAGTGATTCTCAAAATGCAGTAATATAGGGAGATCTTAAAAACAGGAGGAGTGGGGTTCGTCCTGTGGATTTTTAGCCATCCAAACAACATCTTGCCACCAGTCAGTGTTGCCAGCAGTCTGGGACAGAGCCTGATCCTAAAAGGGGGCAATGACTACTCAATTCTGCTGCAAATGACTGCTCCTGTTGGGATTAAATCATGCTCAGAGGCACCCATTTGTAAAAGAGGGATCCTGGCATGCTATCTTAGCACTCAAGCAAAATTATATTTCAGCGTCTTTTAGACCTAATTGAAGTCAGCCTCTCTAGTTTTTGTACATAGGCTTACTTAGATTTCAGTCCTTTTGCTTTAAAGAGCTTATCAGGGTTTTACAGCAATTTGTAATTGATTTCTCCCTCACTGAAAACCATTAATTAGTATCCTGCAAACAGGGTTTTCCAAGTTGGACTCGCAGCAAGCAAGGATAGTTCCCCAGAAGCTGATTTAACACCCTGGTTTGACATTCATTGCCAGACTGGGAGGAATCCTGCCTGCAGAGGACTGGCCAGCAACTGCTCCAGTAAATAAACTCTCCCAGACATGTGCTCAGCCCACAGAAATTTACTTTTTTAGTCCTGGGATGCCACAGTTTCTTTCTTGGTCAAGACAAAGATGGCTTTCATCACCCCGATGTTTTAATTTGGGATTCTACTGGCAAGCTAAAATACCAGTTAAAATAAGTAGCAGATTCAGTACTGGCAAGCTGAGATAGAAATAGAACAAGCCAAACAATCAAAAATTCCTCCTTGCCTGGAACTAACATGACACATAGGAAAGAAACTTCAGTTCCAGTGGGTCAAGAAGAGACAAGAGCCCAGGACCCCCCAGGTGATTCAAATTTCTTTAGACACCTACAGCTGCCCACATCCATTCTCAGGAGCAAAATCCATGCAGCAAAATCAGTGCTGCTGCTGCCCCAGCCCTCCCTGCATTCTTCCTGCAAACCAACCCTGCGGGCTGGGAGGGAATGTAACACGATCTGGAGTTAACGGTGGAGGACTAAGCCTTCATAAATCATTCATTAATAAATACCAGAAAGCAAAGCTACAGACCTTAATCCCTGCAAAGCCTGGCGAGTGCCATGGCTGTGATCCTGGGAGGGCTCTCCCCACACTGTGCATAAAGAGTACACAAAACAAGTGTCAACACCCCCAAACACAGCTGGGTACCAGCACAGCTTCACAGGGCAGCTCTGCCACACATCACACTCCCAATTTCCAAAATTCCATTTCTCCAAAACAGCTCCAAACTTCTAAACCCCCCTCAGATCAAAGCAGGGAGGATGTGCCAGCTGAGGCACCAATGCTCTACAGTCATTTTGGAGGTGAAGTTTGCAAGGAGAGAAGGGGAAATGTCTTTCAAAGCAGGATGTAAAAAGTCTAACCTTGACAGGTAAATAAGAAATGAAACTGCCAGAGATTATTTCAGAAACCTCAAAGCAAATTATCTGAGAAATGTTTTACTGAGCCCCATACAACTGCTCCATATATTTTAAACAGTCAAAGGGTCACTGTCCTTTATTTTTTCCCCAGCATTTTTCCTGACCTGGGGCTAAGGCTACTGGTGTCATTCCAGCTGGGGTTTCTCTCTTTTTATGACTTGTCCTGTGCTCGTGGGTAGACTTCTTGAAACTGGCTTGTGACTTCCCTGAGAAACCTTTCTGATCTGAGAGAGGGAGCGAGATGAAAAGAAAACATTAATGGGAAGAGAACTGCAAGGCTGTGCTGGGAGAGGCATCCTCGGGCTGGCACTGCCTCCCTCCCTGCTCATCCTCCAAAACCCAGCGACTGTCTCACTTACAGCTGCTCCCAGGAGGGCCAGACCCAATGCAGGCACGGCTTGCAGAGAGGCTCCATTTATATTCCCAGCTGGTTCACCTGTTTTCTGCAAATTTTGCAGTTACACTGCAGACAGATCAATGCCGTGATTTGCTTCCAGCAGGGTGGTGGGAACCCCCTCTGGCACTTCCTATTTTTAAACAACTGAAGTTGTTTTGTATTTCCTAAACCATATTGATCCACGAGGCAAATGATAGTTTTTCTCCAAGCTCTATTTTGTTCGCTCTGTCACAGAGGGAGCCCTGGAAATTACAATTAGTGATACAGGAAACGATTGAAATCCATTTTACTGCACGAGCCTGCTCCTGCTATGTGCAAAGCAGAACAATAACCACAAATTCAGTCCCTCCCACATGGAATCACGGATGGATGACTACACAAGCAATGAAGAGGGCTTATATGGGGTGCAACAGCCACCATACATCTTTAATTTACACCGTATTGTCCATTATACGAACTAAAAATAAAAACAACATGGGCATGATAGTACAGTTTGAATAGACTGAAATATATGCACGGCTCCTCCCCCAAAGTAATTTAATTTTCAGTGTGCCAGTGGAATGAGAAAATTAGTTTTGTTTTTCAAATAATCCCCTACCTCAGTGGGAAAAAGTCAGTCAAAGTATCTTGTTATCCTAAAGGGCATTTATCAAAATAAACATATCAGAAAGGGACCTCATCTCTGACAGACACACCTACGAAATAAAAACAATAAAATCCCACCCAACCTGTGTTTGGAAGTGGCCAAGTCTGACAGAAAGCAGAAGGAATGAGCAGGTTTGGGTCTCCAAGAGGCTTTTTGTCATTCCCTCCCAGTGCACATCCAGTGCTCCTGCCTGGCCAGGGCTCTGTCAGGGTTCCCTGCTGGAAGGGATGACACCAGGTGCCCACTCCTTGTCACCTGCTGTTGTCACCTATATCTGTCAGAAGGAATTGTAATGCTACAATAAAACAGTCACTTTTGGAGAAATAGAAATGAAGAATCATCCCCTCCCACCCCCCAAAGAAAAAAAAACCCAACCAAACAAAAAACCACACCTCCATGTTTTCATCATCTGGATCTAAATCTCTGTTTCTCCTCTAGAAAAAAAATTTCATTCGCATTTCCATAAAATGGTACTGCTGGGAATTAACAAGCTAATAAAAAGGACTTTAAGGATGCATTAAACTTGGGTTGGGGAACTCTCTAGTACTTGCAGCATAAATGCTAATAAAATTATAAATCTGTTATTAACTTTTTACATCCCTGCCAAGTGATAAAGACTTCTTAAAAAAAGGCATTAAAAAGGCTAGAGATGTGTATTTTACAATGAAAAGCCAAGCAGTCCAGACAATACAAAAATTACTTACACCATATGAATTCTCTGTACAGCCCTGAAAAAACACACATCTGTCTCCCCAGGGCAATCCAGAACTCATATCTGATATATTGTGAAGGGAAGAAAAAAAAAAAAGAGAGATAAAAGAGATCCATTTTTCCTTTAAAATCCGAATAAAAGAGGATTCCACCATTGTTTGCCCCAGGGGCTGGACTTCCCCAGGCTTTGATTACCTGACAATGAGATGTTTATGTTAAGCCCTGGCTGATGACTCCTCATATTCACCCATTAGAGCCCTACAACTGTCCTGCTGTACTTTACACTCCAACCTGTTCAGTGCACTCATTGTTTCAGCCAGTTACCACCCCCAGCTAATTGCTACACGTGGAAGGGAAATTAAAAGGCTGGCCCTTGGAGACTGCTACGTCTGCTTCCAAATGAATATAATTAGCAGAGAAGGGGAAAAGATTGTAATTGCTTCAGATTTAGTGGTGTAAGGAGGGATTTAGGGATTAATATTTCGGGGAACAACCATTCTGCCAGCTCAGGGTTTGGGGATGCAGAGCAGTGACAGGCAAAGGACCTCACACACAGCCCTGCAGGATGGAAAGCAAGGCTGGTGGGTCAGAAACAGCAGCAGAGAGGCTCACTGGTGAGATGACCTCCAGGCACTTCCAGGGAGCTGGCACGGACCAAACACATCACAGGGAGCTCCCTTCCCTGGCAGAAGCAGGTCTGCCTACTACAAAAACTTCTTGTCACAAGGAGAGCCAAGGTGGTGGTGGCACAGAGACAGGCACGTTCCAAGCTCAGCACAGGGGCAGATCCCAGAGTTCTGCTGCAGGGCAGCAGTGGTTTCAGCCACAAGCTCTTTTACAGACAGGGAATTCTGGAGCTGCCTGGGCTTGCAGTACTGGGCTTGCGGCTCGTCCCCTTGTGCAGAGTCCCACAGCTCAGGGCTGGAGAGCTCAGCCTCCAGCAGGACCTCCCTCACTGTCTGAGCCACTTGTCCCACTCCAGCCCATTGCAAGCACAGGCTTTTACTGCCTCCTGTATCGTGCTGCTGGGGAAAAAACGTTTGGAACATTCTCAGATGAGATAAATGCCCGTTCAGGCACCAGACTAGAGAGTTCTAATTTCAAAAATCCTTATTAGCAGAGTGCTGAGAGCCATGCAATTTTCAAAATCCAGCTCTTGTTTAAGTGAATTAATGGGAGCTGAGTAACTGCTCAGTCTGAAGTCAGGACTGTGTGCTGAGGTTTTCAGCTTCTGCCCAACACTAAACACGGCAGTACCTTTATTAGTACCTTTAATAGAGTCTCACTTAGTAGCAGGAAAAGAGGTAGACAAGCAGTTGGAAAAGGAAAGCACAACCCCAAGGAGCTATGTTCATTTACTCTATACTGTCTACCTTGAAATGTTATCCTCTTCCACAAGATGTGCTTCAACTGTAGCCCTCAATCACCACAGTTCCCTTCACAGTCCCCATTAAAAACAGCACGTTCATCTATTCAATACAAAAATCACCTCAGTGAGGTTGTTTTCCTCTGCATTTCCCCTGTGGTGTCCCTTGAACTAAAACCCCAAACCCAGCCTGAGCAGGCTCCTGCTGCTCTGCGGGTCCCTGCCTCGGTGAAGCCGTGTGTCTGTCAGTCTCACTTCAGAGCCAGGCTGCCCCAAGCTAACTGATTTTCCACCTGCTTCACAAAACCTGCTTTTCCCCCAGTCCCTCACACACACAACAGGTGTCACTTCACCGTGGAGCTCAAGCCACACAGGGTATGTTGCCAAGGAAACACGAAACCAACCGGAACAGGCAATAAACACTCACATGGCTACAAGTCCCCTGGTCCACTGGTCCCTCCTTCAGCTTTCCCTCCTTTTCCAAGACGGGGAGAACGTGCTGCCAGTATGATTCAGCCAGGCATGGATACCTAGAGGTGCTCCTCTCTCCTCCCAGCTCTTCAGGAAGGTCTCCAAACTTGCTTTTAGACAAGTCTATGTCAAGAAAGCACGAGCAGCACTCATGGAGGACTCGGTGAAATGCACTCTGTCCACCACAGTGCATCCACATCCACACCCCAGCATCTCCTGCAGGCAGGGCATTCACCAAAGTCTGTAAAGCACAAGGCTCCAGCACCTCACCCCACCCTCCTGTGCAGCCACCGTGCACCTGGGGGGCTACACAGCTGCTCCTGTGAGTTTTTAGGGTCTTGGGTCTATGAAAGGACAAATATTTTTCATCCTTGAATCTTCCTTTGAATTATAGGGATATAGTGTCAATCCTATAGGAACATATTTGCACTTGTGTCATGAGCTGGTTATTAAAGTTCTTAGAAATGCCTCTGCCCAAATTAAGGTGCAAACAAGACCATATGCCAGTGACAATAGTATGGGGTTTATTTTGTAGTAAATATGAGAGAGAGAGGAAAAAAAAAGAGAGAAACACAAGACGAGAAAGAAACAGAAAATAAGTGGTGAAAAGATAAATTTCACTTAGACTAAGATGTAAATCACAGGAGAAATCCAGAGGCCACTGGGACCAAAGGGACTTTCCCCAGCAGTTGCAATGTCACCACCCTCCCAGCAGTGAAGCCTGTTGTGCTTCAAGACATTTCAAAAGTTCTCATTTTCTTCCTTTTGAACAACACCACTGAAAAATGTCACTCAAACTCAATTTCTCAATTCAAAATCTTTGTACGAATGCACAGCTAAAGAAAGCAACAAAGCGACATAACTAAGCCAATAAAAGATTGCTTGATCTGTTTTTATGCTATGTGATTCTAAGTCATGTTAAATCACTGGTTTCTTATTAACAAAAACATACAAAAGCCCAAAAATTACTTCTCTCCTCCTGCCTACTCCCTGCTAGCTGATTGCACCATCTTGGTTTTTTTCAACAAGCTTTGAATAAAGCAGGGTCTAGCCCAAAAGTGTTTGAATATTAAAAACACCATTATTTTCCCTCAAGACTGAGTAAATGACAAACCAAACAGCGTTTTTTAAAACCATGCATTACCTACACAGAAATGGTAGATTACAATTTCAAAGTGCATCAGAAACATGAGTTGCACAACCCTTCTGAACCTGCAGTAAATAAGGAGTTTGGGGGGGTTCACACTTTGCAGCATCAAGCAGCTGAGCATGGAACACTCTGTGGTGTCAGGGGTGGCTGTGGCAGGGAGCACCAGCTCTCCCTTTAAACAGTGACTGCCCACTGTGGCATCTCCTGTGCCACTCACTGCTGTCCCCACAAACAGAACTGGAAAAAAACCTAACCTCTCTCTGGGATTAAATCAGCTGAAAAATCAGAGCTCCACATTGGTAAATACTAATTTTTCACGGAGGGTGGCGTTAAGGGGAATATTTTTCTGCAATATGCACAAAATAGATTTTCAGGGTTGTATGGTTTTAATTCAAACTAGTCTCACCTACAGTGTTTGTTTTACTCTCAAATAAGCAACTACAGGAAGCCAGAATTAAAACAAATCAAAAAGGACAACAAGAGAACTCTTGATTTCCTCCACAAGTTGTCTCTTCACTTGTTATAATGTTTAAGTACCTAATGGCTGTTGATTAACTCCCCTCTTTATCATCAGTTGATCAACATGCAGCTCCTACTACATCAAATTACCTTAAAATGATAAAAACCAACAGAGTGTGTTGTTTTCCCCCACTAGAATGTAAGAAATCATAGTTGAGAACAATACCAGAACAACCATGGAAGACACAGGAGATGGCTGCTCAGCACAGAGGTGGACAGCACTCATTTTGATTCTATTCATGCTTTGAAAAGTCCTTGGACCAAACTTCTCAAGAGCAAAAAAGTAGTTGGACCAAGTTTTTTAGACTGACTTCCTTCTCTGGTTTGCTATGCTCTGTAGCAAGACAACATCTGTTATTACACATATCATCCAGATTTAAGTGTTTCCATTAAGTAAATGAGAAATAAATACATTGATGTTAGGAAACTCACTGCAAAACACACAACAACCAAATTTCCTGCTGGTTTTGCTGCAAAGCAGCTGCAGCATTGCAGACCTCATTTTGGTATCAGATAAACTGACCATAACTAATTTAGTTATTATGCTAACTCCTCTATTTTAACCAACTCACAGGAACAGAGAAGGAACACACCTCCAACTGGAAGTTTGCTGGCAGTGCCTTCTATCAAACTGGAAAGGGAGGGTATTCATATTAATGGGATTTTGTGACAAATACATGTTCTAACACAGCTGACAAAACACAGAGACATGTTTCAAATTACATTAAGGCTATGACAAACTAAAAAAAGAGAAAGCAATACTCAAGACTCTTTCAACTCCCTCGTGGGGTTCAGCAATGCGGTACGCTCTGTGAACACGGTTCTGGTGTGACAAAGGGACAGCTCTGAAAACATCCTTCTACCAGTGATCTTCAAGGCAAAAATGGAAGGCACTAAACTGTAAACATGCACTTTTCTTAACATACCAGAGCTTTCTCTCTCTCTCTCTCAGGGAAAGAGTGGCACCAGCACCTGACTGGCTCTGCCTTGTGCTCACCACAGCTCGAATGAGACACACGGCGGGTGTCAAACACATCCTTGGAGATAAAGCCCTGAATTTCCTCATTTCTCCATTTCTTTTGTATTCCAGAACTAGCAAATGTACCAGATCAATAAACAGCAGTATGTGAGGACTGCTTTCCTTTAGAGTTTGCAATTCAGTATCAGATGATCTGGCTGACCTGCAGAAACGCACGCAGGTGCCAACCAAGCATTTTTCCAAGACTGCTGGTTGTTAATCAGAACCAGAGCACAGTTATTGCCACAAGTTCCATGTTTCTAAGCCCATCTGATGAAAAGAATATAACCATGGCGATTTCTTAATATACCTCAACAGCATATATTGCATTCTGGAGAAGTGTTGTGGACACGGCACAGCACACACTGGCACAATCCTAAGGTCTTAGGGACAGCTACCTATGTCTTTTTTTAATAAACACTGATTATCTTAGGAGAAAAGTTTAAATTAACCTAAGATGTTGTTCACAGGCAGCCATTACATTTTTATTTCCCCAGGCTTGTGATTTAATCAACTGTCACCACAGACCTCATTAGATAAGGCACGAGAACCTCCATGACACAGTTCCTGTGCTGGGCTGCCACTTGTGCAACTCAGAGCTCAGGTGGCAACAAAGCCTCGTCCTTGTCACTAAACCCAGGCCAGTTCTACACCCGAGCCAGGGCAGAGTTACAGCAGAGGCACCATCAGAAGAGGCATGCACTGCCAGACAAAGCTGCTCCCAGGAGCTCTCCTGCTCCCAGACCTGCAGCCTGCCCAGTGTCTGGTCACAGATCACTTCCCTGGGCCACCTCAGCCTCCACGACCTCTGAGCCAAAGGAAAGCAGAGGAATGAAACCAGTCAGAGCAGAGATGCCATAGGAACTGTAAATCCTGCCAAGAGGTTTGCAAGCACAGAGTCCTCATCACTCCATCATCCCAGCTCTGAGCTGGTCCCTGTTTCCTGATATGCTGCGGGCCTTGCCTTTGGTGTCCCAGCCAGGTTATTTTGGCAGGACTGGCTCTGGCCCAAGGCCAAGGCATCACACAGCCCCAGCATCAAGGCAGAATGATAACTGCTTTCCTGCCATGCACTGCCAGTTAAAAAAATACCCACACAGACAGAATTTCTGCCTTTTTCTTACACATACGAAGGAGCAAAATGCCCGCGGAGATCCCATGTGAGACTTTGTGTAGATTACTAAAGACCTTGCCTCCTGTTTTGCTCTTTTAAACTTACTCTTATTAGCAAAAACGACGTCACCTATGTCAACAGACTTTGGCCAAAAGCAACTAACTGCACAATTCTTGCCAATTTCTTTTTTGTTTTCAACAACATTCTTCAGAAATTACCTTGCTAAATGTGACATTCAGTCCCACTTACTGCATAGCACAGTTAAAGAGCTGCTGAACTCAAGGACCAGGCATTAAATGGGAAGGCACACTTCTTCACAAGTATAAATAACTCTTCCCACACAGCTCTCCTGTGAGAGATGTTCTAACACATTACAACCCAAAGAAAAAGAAAAAACAACATCAGTTTCAACACCAGCTCAACATGGAGGGAAGAAAAATTAGGTGGAAAATGCAAACAGACATGGTGTGTTAGACACCTAAACCATTCCTGCAACACCAGGCCTGGCAGAAAACACATTGCTGGCTCCTGTCCTCCCAGTCTGCAAGCTTGGAAATTAATTAATAATGGACTGGGAAAGGTAATAGGTAATTAAAGACGTAACTATAAATTCTTTAAAATATCTTGGTATGTTTAAAGCAGCAGCCAGGCCCTGTATGTTGCACATCTGCTTTGCTGTGCTATAAAACTGCAGAGGGGGGAGGGCAGAAGGTGAGATGGGGGGTCAGGACAAGCTATTTGGTGGTTTGGAAGTCCATGTCTAATCATCCCAGTGATGAAGCTTCTGTGCACTTTGCACCAAAACCAGCAAATGGATTTGATCTGTGGGACTCTGGGAAGCACTGCTCAGCCTGGGGGTCAGTGCCTAAGGGCTGCCCAAGTGCTGGGAGTTTCCCATCAAAGGTCCTGAGTGCTTCCAACCCAGAGCTCCCCAGGGAGCTGTAATACACTCACCACTCCTCATTTCCTCCATATTCACCAATAAACCCCTGCACCACAGTGCTGGGAGAATAACTACCCACTTGCAGGACCCCATTTCTGCTTAAGGCTGGCCAGACTTACTTCAACAAAGACCAGACATTCACTTGAAACATCACAGGTTGAAGCCTGGGAATTTCTGAGGGAAATGACAAGCTGTGTAGTCCCAGGGAAGAAAAACTCCATTAAAAGCTGCTATATCAGGCAAGCCAGAAACTGGAACTCCAGTCCCTTCTATCCCAGGTTACAAAAGCACATTTACATCCCAAACTTGTGGAAAATCTGACGGCTCCACAAAGTATTTAAACTCAAACAAAATGACAGATAAAGAGACTTCTAACTACACAAGCTTGGGGAACTTTTGAAGGGCTTATGAGAGGTTGTAAAAGAGACAGAAGAAAGCTTTATGGCTCAGAGGGATGACACCTACAGCTTTTCTGATCCCTCAAGTACAAGACAACACGTCCTTCCAGAAGTGACCAAACCAGCAGCCCAGTTTAACCCATCAACCAGAACCACGGGGTTTTTAATCTGACAAGTGGCAATGCTTTATTTGACTGATGTTAGGTTTTACCTCCTAGTCTTGGCAGAATGCAGATTAAATAAATCTTGACTCCATCTTGAGTTCATTGCAGCTAATGACTTTGAACTTAAGGGTCTGTTAACACTAAATTGCTATCATTATGCAATCATGCTAAATTACCAGGGGAAGCAGAAGGTACCTCAAAAGAAAGAACTGCACCAGCTTATGCCAAGAAAGCTGGACATCAGTGAATATTGTTGGACTGTTCTCTGCAGCACCAGGTTTCTGGCCCAGACAAACATGTTTCTCATCTACTGGTGTTATCTCCTGCCAATATAAATCCAGCCAAACTGGCTCCATCTAATTCCCACTCAATATGGCCTTACAGAAACAAACACATAAAAGTGAAGTCTTTATCAAGTAGGAGTCCTGCATAATGCAGTGCAACTCTCCTCCTTGCTTGCTCGAGGTAATTATCTCACTATTTTTGATACTTGCCTTTTATCATCAATTTTAGAGGCTCTGCTTATAGTGGAAGGACTGATGAAGTAAGGACTAACCTAACAGATTCTCTAAAATCACTTGAATTCCCTGGAATCTGGATTTTTGTAAGATGGCATGAAGAGTAGCCTCATTCAAGACACCAGAAATGCTGCTTTTTTTTTTTTCACTGAAATGAAGGTTTCACACACAGGTCTTAGAAGAAGTTGAAAATCTTGTGGATCAGGAGAGGAACACATCATATTTTGCTCTCTGCTGAGTGCAGCTGGACAGACAGCATCATCTGACTAACTCAAAATAATGCCCAAAAGATACACAGCACAAGAAACACCATGCACAAACCTGAAAAAGCTCAATGAATGCCTGAAATACGTCTGCAGGACACTGGTACCAATTGTATTGCAGTATTTACAAAGCACTAAATGAAAGTAAATGCATCAATCAGTTGCACACCCACACAGCACATGACTGTAGATGCACTGAATGAAGTGTAAAGGCTGAGCTTTAGGGGAGATTATAGAAGTCTGACTCTCCCCAGCTCAACTGTGTTTTCCCAAAGCTGAATCTATGAGAAATAAGAAAATACTGAAGTCCTGTCCATGCCACTGAATAACACAGGTTTTATTTTTATTACACTTTGTTAAATAGACTCATGACCAAAAGAGTTCCGTCATTAAAAAAGACTAACAAATTAATGCTTTGTGGATAAACAATCCGGCCACAACAAGAGGCAAACAGAAACTGCAAGTTAAATAAAATTACTTCCTCATGCTCTTTTAGATCTATTTTTCCCTTGGTGTTTTAAAAAAATATATATTAGGCTTGAGTTTTACATTTTTTGTCTTATTAAATCCTCCCAGAGCAGGCAGAATTGGCAGCATACAAATAATCCTACATGTGGCAACATCCCTTTGTATTACTTCCTCAATTATCCCATGTTCCAAGACCACAGCAAGGATTTGGGGACTCAGATCCCTTTTTTGAAACCACCACCCATGTTAGTAATGTGAACTGAAATGGCAACAAGCGTTCCTGCTCACAAAAGCTCAACTCGTGTGAAGTTAATAGATATTTGCTTCCAGTTTCTTGTAGATAGGTGGGTGTTTGCCTCTTCCTACATGGACACGTTCAGTGTGCTCTTTGCACTCACTGGTGGGCCCCTGAGAGGCTTCAGAACCCCAAAGGTTTGGGAAAGACTGGATCCACATTCATCCTTCATCCTTGCCTGCAAGCTGCAGTCCAGCGTCTCACAGGACAAGTTTTGATAGAAAACACAGTAGGGAGCAAGCCCTTCCACCATCACCTGTGGTGTCATCCCACTTTAATCCATTCAAACACCTCCCAGGACTCCACAACCATGGCAGATCACTGCTCCCAGGGAAGTTTTCTGCTTGATAACTCTGCTGTCAGTGCTCTGGCTGTGAGGGCTGCTGTGAAATCCTTGGTAAGTGGATGTGATACATTCTGGGACACGTACTAGCGCTGCTTCTGTTTGTGGAGAGGCAAACACAATTTGTCTGCTGGAGTAACGCTTGGAAGACTTCCTGAAAAATCTAACAGCAATTAAGCTAATTTTACCCCTGCCAAGCAGATGCCAGAAATTAAAACTTGCAAGAATGACAGACTTGTATGATAGCTAAAGACAGAAGAAAATTGCAAGATCCAAGATTATGATTCTCTTGCCTGTATAGAAGTGATTGTAATTATTGTTTGGTTCTCAACTATTCTGGGGCAGGCATCAAGGAAAGACATCTATCAAGACATTTGGATTCATTTAGGCACCCTGCTCAAAGGGGTAATAAACGCTGGGCTAAAAATACCATTGACATTTCAATATTAATAAAGATGTGCGCTCAAGTATCACTGTAGTGATCCTCCTGCAATAGCTTTGCCATGTCTCTGCTGACTGCTGGCTTGCCTTTACCTCCCAGCTTCCTGAAGGTGATCTGCACACTGCTCCAAGCCTGAGCCTCTGGCTGTCAAAAATCACCACCTGTGCCAATTCCTGAATGTAGAAGCATCTTAACTTTCCTGCTCCCAGAGTCCGTACTTTACATTAGTAATGTGCAAGTTTATGAGAAATAAAAAACTGATTTTACAACAAGTTAAAGTGGCTGCTAACAAGCTTGAGATTACATGAAAGCAAAGATCCCAGTCCTCTTTGGTGCTGCAAACAATTTCCAAAAGCATCTATGTTTTATTCAGCTTTCCCCGAGCTTAGAGGGAGCAGTTGGAGGACACTACAGAAACTAATTTAAATACATATTCCTTGAGCACTACATGCCATTAAAAAGACCCACAAACAACCTCTTAAAAATTTAATTTCACTGAGTCCTCTCACAATATTGGCCAGCACTCAGCAAATAAGAAATACAGACACAAATACTCCACAGACCTGTCTCGCAACCCGGGCATTAAAAAAAGGCAAACATATTTTTTTGGAGCTCCTCATCTTCGCCAGCTCTGCAGGGTGAGCACGTGCACAAGAGAGCAGGACAGACCTGACCCAGCTGGGACGAAGCATCTCCTCTAAGGAGGAGCAGAACCAGAGCAGAAACCTCACTCCTCCCTTCCTGGATCCCAGCACTTTTGGCACAGTGATCGTTAGGAAATGATCAACGTGGAGCTGCCACTGCCAGGGTGTCACTTGTCCCCTACACGGGTGCCCTAATGAAGAAGCCCCTGGACTAAATGCAGATTGAAGAGCTGCTAGAGCAGGGCTGACAAAAGCACATTTAGCCACCGACGCCTCATTTCAACGCCTGCGTTTCACAAACTCTCTGTAATCATGGGCGCGCGTTGGCTTCGGCTGCCGCTCTCTCCTGGAGTTGCGAGCGTGTTAATAAAAATAAATAAGCCTGGCTCGCTGAAGGAGTTTTAAAGAGGTGGATGTCCAATTAAATTCCCAGGCTCCTTTGAAAATCCTAGCATTTTCACTGTCAGATGCCATTAGAATAAGAAAGGTCACGGGCAAAGAGGATCTTTTGTAATTCTCTGTGAAGAGCACAGACTGCAAGCAGACAGCATCAGAGGACAGGGCAATGAATGCTTCCCAACGGGAATTCAAAGTCTGCTTTGCCAAAAATACACCCCATTGCTAAGTTCATTTCGGTTATAAATGAGGTGGAGACAACAAGGCAAGTTTTTGGTATGTTTTTGAGTATTTTCCTAGCTACTGTTCAAAACCAGACCAGCACAGGTTGTGCTTTAACTCTCGTATTAATGAGCAGAAAGAGAGCACCATTTCAGCACCTCCCCGAAAAGCAAGACAAGGATGGAAGCAGAGACAGGAAGACAGATGTTCTGTGTTTTAACAACTCCGAGAAATGCTTCATGCAACCTGATCAACAAAGCCCTGTGGGCTGTTTTTATAGTGTGGATCTATCTAGAAGGTTAAGTGAGAAAATTAGCTGCAGAAATATTACATATCAGTGCACTCTCACAGCACAGCTTCCGAGGAGGATTATCCCAGGCCAAACAAACAAAAGGAGAGAATCCCATTAGCAACTGAAAACCCAGGGCCTTGGCGTGGGTGTCATTTGCATACATTACAATTGCACAGTGTTTAAAAACCGCAAATTGGATTTCGTTTTCCCCTGGCTACCTGCCCATTTTTCTTTAAATTGATTTATTAATGTCCGCTGTTGCTTTGCAGTTTTATCCTTTTAGCAATAATAGATGTAATATATCACAAAACCAAATTTTTAAGAGTACATCATTAGAGTGATGTAGCACTGGTAATAAACCCCTTCACACTTGGATGAACTTAAATCAGTTTCTCTTTATTGATTTTTGGTCATAACATAATTTTAAAGTTCAACTTAGTTAATAAAAAAAAGATTTGCGCTGCTGTTGTGTGGAAAACACCAGTGCTGTAAGTTTTCATGTCAACTGTTGCAAAGGCTCTTGTGGTTTTATATATTCCCTCAGAAGGTGGCTTGGCATTATACAGCCTGTCTTATCTCCTCTGCTGACCCGCATTTATCTGTCTATTTTTATTGCCACACGACTCACTGCACAATAGATCTTCACCCAGTGACCATCTATCCCAGCACACGCAGCCACTTTATCTTCCCAGCAGCTTTTTGAGTAATGGTCATTTGCATTTCACCAAACTCTCTTACTTCAAGGGGCTGACAATACCATTTGTGTGACCATGCTTTCTACTGTCTGCCAGCAGAAAAGCAGTAATTCCCCTTTTCCATTTAGGGGTTGGTATTTTTTTTTAAAATATATTTTTAAATGTATTTGTGTGCTTGTTCTTTCATGTTTTGGGTATTTTTAGTCCACTTTTTAATCTTCCAGAAGCACAAAGTTAATGACAGCTGACCTTAGGAGTTTATTGGTTGGAACTGCCTGATAAGGAAGCACATGGTTGAGTTGGGTAAATAACCACTTCTGTCCTCTTCTCCTGCCCTCCAGAAAGGCAGGATAATGGCTGTGGTACAGACTAAAGATGTGCCTTCACTGCCATCACATCTCCAAAGGACAGCGTAGCTGCTCCTGCTCCTTTGGCTACCAGCACATCTCCATAGCACGAGGACCAAGGACCCAAAGCAAGGGCCAAACTCAGCAGACAAGCCAAAAATGCCCCTGCCCAAATGATGCTGAGGTGTCACCCCTCTGAAGAACACAAACTGCCCAAACCCTCACATTTTCTTACAGTCTCATCGAATAATTTTAGAGATAAAAGACATGAAAACCTACAAGTTCTCAGCCTTCAAGCCTGGGTGCCAAGATACTACCCAAGTATTTCATTTAATTGGTTTTCCTTTTCTCTCATTTCATCTCCACAATGATCTCCTACAGACATAAAAAGGAGGAGATTGGTCCTGGGAGATTTTATAAAATTGGGGAAGGCTGATAAAATACATAGTGGTTGGAAAGGAAGATAGGTGAGACTGCAACCCCAGATCAGTTCTAGAAGATGCTGTGCTACAAACTTATCTGTCCAGCAGCTAACCTAATCCAACACAGCCTACAGATATCTCTGTGCATTGGCTCGTTCCAGAAACTTCAAAGAAATGCACAAAAATGAGATCACTTGGAACTGGTGGCCAATAAGGAGCCTCTATGATTAATGAAGAGAACAGTTTGCTTCTGTCCCAGACAGTGAATTAGTCACACACACTCATCCAACAAGGAATTCAGGGCTAGTCAAATCTGTATTTAGTGGCACATCACGTATAAAATTTGTGTTCCTAAAAACCAAAGACATGAATAGGTGAATCATAGCATTAATCTTACATGCTGACCACCAAAAAAGCATTCTTCTTGTAACAACAAGGAAATTCTTACTTCAATACATTATCGTTGGCTTTGACTCAAGAAGAATAATTCATTCCCCAGCAAGCAGTTATTTCTGGTTTTCTGCTAAAAGGGCTGTTGGTGTATGTTCTTAATAAAAACATGCCCTTGCATCCACCACACTGAACAGCTGCAGGTAGGATTTGATCTGCACCAGCCTATCCACTGACACACAGGGAAGCTCTGTGAAAGCAAAATGCATAAAGCAAAACATGTTTTTATGACTAAGTTGCCTTGACTGGTTAAACAAAGACAAGAAAAGAAAGAGGCTTTAAGTTTTATCATTTTCATTCCCAGTCTGTCTTACTTTTTTTTTTTTCTTTAATGGATTTAAGACTCATTTCTCTAGCTCTGTCCTGGAAAATTAGCATCAGTAGATACTTACAAGAAAAAACACTAATCCCCTACCTGATACATAAAGTACAACAAGAATAAGCAGTTCTGATTTGGCCTGAGAAGGGATATACAAGGCACCAGCTCAGAGAGTGACCAACCTCCCAAAAGCAGAGGGGTATTTGTTTTCCAAACCCTGGGCTCAGCAGCACATCCCCAGAGTGCCCTGCCAACAGCCCCATTCCTTCTCACTCTATTCCAAGCCAGCTGCTAATGAGGAAATCCATAACCTTTTTACAACAGATGCTGTGAAATATTCTTTCTTGATATGTAATGGTGTATTGATTTTTAATTTCAAAATATGCAAACATGACATTTGCAAGAGTGACTCCATATAAACAAAAGCTGTATTTTTTTACTTTTCGATCTGCAACACATTTTCAAGCATTTGCCATCAATAAGTAGGCAAAAAAACCCAGCCCTCACCACGAGGGGTTCCTTGCCTGCAAAAATAGTACAGTTATGGATTTCACCCTGAATAAAACCTCTCATAAAAAGCCAATGTAAACAGCTGCATGTAATGAACTTGTGAAACCTCAAGGTTAATTTAATGCCATGGTAACAGAGGTATTTCCAATGGGGTTGTACCTCTACCTTGACTCTACATTTCCTGTTCTAATCCAATAGCATTTCTCAGGCTCCCAACCTCCTTTACTGGGTGTACCTCCCTGTCTTTTCTCCCTTTGCAAGGGTAATGGTGGAAATTCCAAAACAGATTCATCATTTGTACAAATAAGATTGAAGAAAAAATATGTTTTCCATCTGTAAAAATAATTCCTATTCCTGATTCACTGAGAAACTGGGAAAGTAAAAAATGTGTAGTGCATCCACTTTCTGTCACAACTGGGGAGGAGGGAGACCAGAGTGGTCCCTGCTGCCTCAGCAACACCTTTTCAACTTAAAAAAAAAGGTTGTGGCCATGCTGAGCAGCACAACCTGTGCTCACTGGAAAGGTGGTTTGAGGGAAACTGCTGAGAGGGTCAGCCTATCCCAAACCAGCTCCCAGCTGGAGCAGAAATGGGTGATGTTTTCCATAGCAAGGTATTGCTGGGAAACCACTGAGGAAATAAATACACAGTCACCAATACATGAGATGATCCCAAGATTGCTTAGGAACTATCATGATTAGCTGTCTCTGCCTGTTTTGGAAGGGCAAGTATTTAAATTTAGAGTTCCCTCACAATTTTAAATGACTGAGCCCCTCTGCTATTCCTCATATTCATATAAATTTCACCTGTGGTGGCAAAACCAGCTCTGTGCTATAGACAGATGGAGAAAATAACCACAGGGCACATCTCCACCTCAGACAAACTGGCATGGCTTTACTGACTTCCATGGAATGACATTGACTCACACCAGCTGAGACTCTGGTCTTGCATTTAGTTTTGAATTCATTACTGATATACTCAAAATATCATCCCAGAATTGCTGTCCTGTAATAAAATATCATCCCAAGAGTGCACACACTGAGTGTCAAGGAGAGGGAAACAAAATACATCTTGCACAGACTTATACCATGTTCATAATCATTATCTTAATTTTTAAGCAATTCAAAAGGGAAAAAAAATTGCTGAATATTTCTTGGGATGCACCCTATAATCTTGCAACATATTTAGAATAGGAAATCAAAGCAGAGCTAAACTACCAATTGTGTCAGCAAAAACAGCCTTTCATGGCAAAATGACAATTTTCTGTCTTTGAAATCAGGCAAGAATGAAAAGTGGTTTGCTCTTTTATTGTGCAAACCAGCAAAAATACATTCCTCCCTGCAAGACTTTTTCCAAATTAAATATGTATTTTTTTACTGTAAGCCTCTTTGAGATCAGTCATTTGGTAGCAAAAGATTAAAAAAACCCCAGCATTTAACTAGACAAAGACAAATAATCAAGCCATCAGCATTTTGAGCAGCTACAGGTTTATCCAAATATTTAGCGGGTTTATTTTTACCTCCTTCTAAATGCTCTCCCCATGTGCAATTTCGACCCCATTATGTGAAGCAGCAGCAGACCTCGGCCCAGCTCACCTTTTGGCAAGTCACTGTCCCTCAGCACAGGGCCCTTCTGAGTGCTGCAAACCAAGAGGCACCAGCGTGGCACAAGCAGTTTCAAAGGAGGAGCGTGTTAGGTGACCTGGTAAATCCCTAACTCTAATCCCTGCCTGGAGCTTCTGGGGCACTGGGGCCATTTCGGTGCACACCTTCAGGCTCTTGTGATTTAGCAGGAAATTTAGCTTTCTTTTACCTTCCCAAGTGATTCTGTAGGAATGGAGACCTTCAACCCCCACACTCCTCCAGGCACGGACCCTCGAGAGGAGCTGCAGGAGGAGCCAAGTGCTCATGGGCAAGGTTTGCTTTGCATCCCATTGCCCTCTTCAGGCTCCAGAGGCTTTAAGGCACACCCTAAATGCAAGAAGTAAATGGGACACCCAGAAACTCACCCTGAGCAGCCCAGACTGCATTGGGGTCCTGTAAGGCCTGAGCAACACCAGTCCCTGACAATGCACTTGATAAAGCCAAGGTACAAACAAAACCAAAGTGACCTCACGCCTCTATCTCAGCACAAGAGGCCACAAAAACTGGGGGGAACAGACACCCCAGTGACACCCTCTGCCCAAGGAGTAACAAGAAACAGACAAAATGGCAAAATGAGAATCAAATTTTGCTGGCAGAGTCCCAGCACAGAGCTCTGAGGCACCAATTAAACAGCAGTGGTAGGAGAGGCAGCGATCGTGGAGAGAGGGAGGGAGAGGAGAGAAGGGAAAAGGAAGGGAAAAGGAAGGGAAAGGGAAGGGAAAGGGAAGGGAAAGGGAAGGGAAAGGGAAGGGAAAGGGAAGGGAAAGGAACTCCCTGCCTTGGAAGAAGTTACAAATCCATGAACAAAGCAGCAGTGGTGGAGGGATGCCCTGTGCACTTCACTAGGGAGAAAGCAAAGCACTCGGCTCTTCCCTTCAGCTTCCAAGGGTTTTAGAGTACACCAGAGCGCCACACTTTGGGAAATTGTGACCTCCTGAGCTTCAGAGAGGGCTAGGGGATTTGCTGCCACTGCTTCCATGACCAGTGGGCAACACAGCAAGGGAAGAGTTTGGAACCTGGCTCTGCAAGGATTCCCCTAATTCAGGGACAGGTAGGTCAGGCTCTAATAAAAGGAGATATTTCTCTGAGTGGCATTCACTCCTCTCCTCTGTCACCACTTTAGGAGCCACAACTGAGACTGGGAAGCATTACACAGGCCCTGAGTGCACACTGTGCTTGAACTGCATGAAAATGTAAGAAACAGCAGTATCACATTATTGCTTGGGATAGACTCTGCTCCCAGCACTGTCCTCACCTTCCCAACTGGGTGGGCACACAAGCTTTGTCTGTTCTGGCAGCTGCACTTCAAGATTCAAACATCAGAAATGCCAGAGTGGCAGATGACAGAAAAAAAAAGAAAAGCAGTTTCAGGCTGTGGATTCATTAAGTGGATCCTGGAGTTATTTTATGGACTTGCTAAAATTGGTAACACTGGGGAGAAACAGAGTCACATCGAGGGAAAAATACCACTCTGAAATTGCCCAAGTGAGAATCATTTATTGAAAGAAAAACCAAAACTCAGCTGAGTGTAAGTAAAAATAAGGCTGGCAAACTGAGAACTGGTTTCTGATGGGTAAAAGCCCTAGGGAAAGATAAGCCAAATATCAAGGGCAAGAGAGCAGCCTCCTGTCCCCAAGCCTGGCTCAGCTGTGGCCTGCCTGCTCTCCCTGGGCAGCCCTGTCTCCCACTGCTCCTCAATCAGTTCCTTCCCCACACCCAGCAAACCCCTCAGCCTCCAAGGCTGCCCAAGGTATCCAGGTTTTCCCACCCCCTCCCCGATGTACACATGAAAACACAAACTACAAAAATTTACAAATTACAGCAAAAGGCAACTTCTGCTGCACCACAGAGCACAGTGAAAATTAAACTATGTTTGAGCCACCTTACTCAACAAATTATCCAAGAGTCCCCGTTCTGCTGAGCACTTTGCATTTAAAGGGGGAGATTTGTCTCTGATTGGATTATAATGTAAGTGAAAATTCATGCATATTAATGATAAAATCCTTTATTAGGGGTAGAGATAAATGTATAGTCATGGGGCATATTAGTAACTAACTTTTAAAGAGAGATTATGTCTCCAAATAAAAAGGCAGAAATAATCCTTTCTAAACCTGCTTCATTTTTAATACTTGCTGCCAACAGCTAGATCTGCTTTCCTCCATTCCTGATACACCATAAAACCTTACAGCTTGTAATATCTCCTCTGTGTATGTGTCACATCACTGACTCAACAAAATAAACCCAAACTGGAAAACCCAAAATTGGAAAAACACCTGTGAAAAACTGGTGATCGGGGGAGGTTCCAGACAGCTGGGAAGGACTGGTGCTCTCCCCACCCCTGGGGAAGGGAGGGCATGGGGAGCACTGGGTGAGCCACCCATCCTCCTGACATCCCTCTCCAAGCAGTGCAGGACGAGGAGGAACTTGCACCATCATCGAGGCCATCCTCAGCAGCACAGGTGCCAGCTCTGAGCAGTCCTCTGCACATCAGGGCAGGTGACAACCTAGGGAACAGCTGAAATTCAGCACTACAGGGGTCCTGATAAACCTGTGGATGGGCTCTGCCAGAAGCCTAGTGAGCCCTGAAAAGCCAAGGGCCAGTTTCAGCCAGTGGAGCTGTGGCCCACAGCAGGGCCAGAGGGCTACCAGAGGTGTCTGGGGCTCCCTGTGCTAGCAGAGAAGGGGTAAGCAGCTGCCCACACTTATCTTCCAACAAGAAGAAGGGCCCCATCCCTTCTTGGATGCTCCTTGGACCAGCCTAAGTCACCCACTGTGGTGCTGGGGCTTCCCTGGAGCAGGAGCCCGAGCTGGGTGATCTCCAAAGGGCCACTTCTATTGGCCTCCCTGTCCTCCTGCAGCCCAGAACCAGGTAAAGGCTTTAAACAGCATCTCTGCAAACTACTTATCTTACTTACTCTAGGACTTAAGCTCTCTATCACAGCCAGGCAACAGAATGAATAAATTTGCCTTCTGTCAGGCAGTATCAAAGATATGAATAAAGCATTACAAGGCAATTTCAGCAACGCAGATCTTTGAACTGTGCTCTGCTTTGCACCCCCAGCCACAGCAGCAGAGAGAAAAATCCCTATTCAGCACGCTGGGATCTTCTTTTGATCTTGACTAGAGAGGGGAGAGACCATGCTCAGACCCTATGGATTATTGGTCAGTGCATAAAAAAATCCTCGCGGAAGATGAGTCCTGCCCGGACTCACACACGCTGGTGCAGCATAAATAGCAGTGAGATTTACAGCCAGGAGCCACTGTGTCCTTTGACAATGCCCTGCCTAAGCAAAAAACAAGTGAGATCCAGTGGCTCCCTGCCAGCCCACTCCAGCTAAAGGCCATGCCACACCAGTCATGTTGTTACACTGATGAACAGCTTATATGAGAATAGGGAAAACTGTCCATCACTTATTTCAATCTCTGACTAAAACCATTTACTCATGCTAGCTTTTGCTCCCTTTATCCCTGGCATTTTTTCCTTTTTCTTCCCCATCTCCTTTTTCTTTTAGCATTTCCAGAAATGGCTACTGACTCGCAGTCCTTAGGATCATACCCATTAACAAGGCTGAGGATTTAGCTCACAGTAAGATCAGGGAGCTCCAAGGGGGGATCCTAAGGATGGGAGTTAACCCAAACCAAATGCTGCTTTTGAGCCCACCACTTTGGCCCTTTTCTTCCACTTTTTGAGCCTCATCCCACAAGAAAGTTCACCTAAAGCACCTACTCAGTGTAACAGGATCGCTGGCAGATGAGCCAGCCTCAGATTTAGACCAGGTTTTCTTTGAGGTCCCAGTCCTGTGAGCTCCCAAAGCACGTGAGCAGTGCCCTTGACTCCTGGGAGCTGCTCCCATGTTTTAAGATGCACAAACGCCTCGGAGCTGGCAGGAGCCAGACGTGCACAGGCATAGAGCAAGCTTTTAAACATGGAGAGAACTGTCCAGTTAATAAATTACTTGTTAACTGATTCTCCAGTCTCAAAGAGAACAACTCCAGCTAGAACAACACAGAAGAAAACAGAATTCTGAGTCCAGCCCTGCAGAATCCCCAGCTCCTTCCCTTCCCAGGGAATTCCAAGAAGGCTGCATGAGGCTCCCAGCCCAGTGCCTGAGCAGGCACTTCATGCCAAACAGAATCATCCTTTAATTTTCTCAATTACCTCAGTAACCAAAAGCACACGTCCAGAGCTCTGCCATACTTCTGTCAGTGAGTAATGCTTTCTCTGCAGTAAATTCACTTAGTTATTCTCCACAAAGGAATTGTTTTTAAGCACATCTTGCTACATCTCTATGATGTATTTGGGAGAGGAAAAGAACTTCTGACCTGGAATTGCACTCAGTGAAACATCTGTAGGCATCCAACATAATCTGTTTCCTAAAGTGAAGACACTGCATTTTAAATGTGACATTTTTAATGCTTTTAATTTAACCACATCAGCATCACCATGGAATGGGCTTCCTCAGAATCATTTGTGTTATACACATATGCACACAAGATATCTATCTTTGTATAGATATATTCAGAGTTTTCCTTGCTTTTATTCATTTAATGTTTATGTTCTGCAATTTTCTTTTTATCAAAGCTGAAATTCCCATAAATCACAGCAATTCTGGAGTTTGGGTTTCAGGAATGCAAAACACCACAACATCGATTTTGAAAAGAAATGAAACTGGAATTAGGGGAATCTGCAGATACTCAGCATCTGAACATCAGACTGGATGCTTTGGTATGGCAAAGTCACAGCTTACACAATAATTCTGCACAGTTAAAAAAAGAGTTCATACACTGTATCTTGGAAATAAATTCAAGATACAAAAACAGCTATTCTGCTTCATGGTTGCTTAAAGTTACAGAAACTTTTACCATTACAGCACCCAAACCTTTCCTTCCACAGCGAGGAGCTTTTCTGACCATGAAATGACCATGTCAGCACTGGCAGGATCAAAACTTGCCACTTTTCTAGGAGACAGATGCTGCAGCACACAGCAAAGCAACCCAACCATCTCTGGCAGTCAGTACTTCTCCCAGTCTCTTGATTTTCATCAGAATTCTTCCTAAAATCCTTCATTTCCAGTGACCACTTCTCTCATCAATAACAGCTCGGGGCAGATTCCCTTCCAAGGGAAATTGTCCACCTTGGTTTTAACATTTTGACACGCTGAAAGGTTTTCCTGAGGGAAGGGAGTGGTGGGAAAAACGGCCCCACCAGCACCCATATCTAAAAAATGGATTCAACACCAGTCTTTGGGGTAAACAGTGACAAAATGCTATTGAGATGAAAGCCATGAACTCTTCAAGCAGCTGGCTGCCTGCCAGAAAGCCGTGCAAGAGCACAGTGCAGCATTATCCAGCCCTCTGCTGAGCCTCCCAGGGCAAGGGCAGCACCCAGCAGAGCCCCCCAGAACCTGCCAATTTTCATCACATCAGAGGAAACAGCCCTTTCTGTCCAACCCCTGCAAAGAGCAAGGACTCACCACCAAATTCTCAGTTTTTTATCTGACCAGATGGATTTAACAGGCAAGACCCCACACTATCAGTGATTAGCAGCATCATTCTCCCATGTCCCCTTGTCTCTCAAGGGAGCAGGTGTAATGAAAAACCCTTTTTCCACTTTCCATTTCTTATCCCCCACCCCTCCCTGCAGCCCTGCTATCTATTTTGATGAAAGAGGAATGTGTCTATGCCTTCCAGTACAACCTGAGAATTTCCTTCCAAAACAATTCCCAAAAATTTTGGCTTGCCTTTAGCCGTTCACTTCTTATTTGGGTAAAAATCTGAGACACATCTATTTGTACCTGAAATTAGGATTTTGAAGAGAAGTACACTAAAGGAATCAAAAGCAACTCTGCCATGTGATAAGCAGAGTTAATCCTTCACAGGGGCACGGGGTGGGGGGCTGTTTTGTCACCCACCACACAGCAAAGGGACAAGGCATCCATTGCACAGCAACACCAGGTGCAGCTGAAAATATAACCTAAACATGGTTTCCTGCTACAGAACCACATTTTCTGAAGTTTTCTTTGCCAGAAAGCACAGGGTTTTTCTGGCTGTGTGTGTTTGGTTTTTTTGTTCACTGTGGCACCTCTCTGGAGTGATAGAAATGATGATGAAATGACTGCCAAATTCTTTGTCCCCATCACCTGAAGGACCAAAAACCTTGCTCCTCTCACTCCTTCAATTAAAAAAAAATGCCACTTAAGGATAACATCTTACTGGAGTCCACAGTCTCAATGCCTGATAATCGAGTACTAAAACATAATATGCAGCCTTAAATAGCCAACCTTCATTTGTGAAAAGCATTGCCAACAATAACTAGAAAATTCTGATTTTAGAGCAAGCATTCTTGGCAATTATTTGTGGTAATTGTGTCTCAAGCTGGTGTGATTTCATAAACAGGGCCATCTCACACAGAGCTAGGAATAACACCTTTTTTTAATATTCCTCATGCAAACAAAGTGAAGAATTACAAACAATCTCTGAGGGGTAAACTAAGCAAAGATAGTAGAAAGATATTGGAGTGGTAAAATACCTGCATTTAAACAGAGCACCTTTTTTTGGGGGGAGCTTTACAAAAGGCTCCAGTTACAATCCCTAAGAGCATCAAAGTTTGTTTGCTGGGGGGTGGCAGGGTCAGGGCGTCTGTAAGAACTTTCACAAACTTACAAAGAAGTAGTACAGTAAATTTTCAGCCACAAAGACAGCACAGAACACCTTGTCTATCACTGCTAGACTTTTTCCACCCACACATCTGAAGGTTGACTGCACAGTGAGAGCCTGAGGTCCATGCAGCAGCAGCAGCATGCAAGCTTCCCTTGCTTCTCCTGCAGCCCCATTCCCTCTCTTTCACCCTGTGTTTATCTGCTGAAGATAAGGGAGAGCATCCAGCAAGTTTCCTGTGCCATCTTTTGACAGCTGGAAGAGCTGGGGCATCTCACCCTGTCATTGCAGAGCCACTGGCAAGGCAGGATGCAGGAGCCAGAGGCTGCTGTGGCTCCCTTGGAATGGGGCTGGCACCCAGGGGACTCCGGATCTGCTGTGGCACCGTGGCCATGGGACCTGGCCTGGCCAACAGACCATCCAAGGCAGGGAGAGGAGCACAGACTGCTCCCCCAGCCCAGCTCAGGCAAGTACAACCCACTTTGTAATGCAGCCATGCAGCCTGATGAGCCTTGCTGCTCTGCTTCAACACTGATTTTCCATTGAGCTGCTCCAGAAAGGAGGTGGCATTGCACACAAAGTCCTTTAGCTGCTTACCAAGTCCCCAGAGGAGCAGGTATTTTTCCATGCATCTTTAAAGTAATGTTAATTACATTATACACAGTTGCAAACATACACAGGGGACAATAGTGTAGCTTTTAATTAAGCATTACTATTGCTTCCACTGTCTCTTACCCTCATTCTCATCAGAGGATGAGGAAGCAAGGTCCCCTCACAGCTTGTCAAGCCTGTCCTGCTGTTGTGCTGCAGCCTCTGGGGCTGAGCCCCTCCAGATGCCTGTCCCTGCCTGACACAGAGCACCAACCTTTATGCTGCTGGTTTAAAAAAAATGTTATTCTCTCAGCCAAGAAAAAAACAACCACGACATGGCATCTCAAAAATGTTTCCTGGGAATGGCTGGCTGAAAGGGGGACAATCTTTCACCCCGTGCCCCTCATCTATCAACACTCAGGGACTCACACAACACACACCAAGCCCACAGCTGACACCCCCTCTGCTCCTTGCTGGGCTCACCAGTTCTCATTCAGCCAATGGTGCCTGTAAATCACAAGCATTTTTACTTATCTGGCACTAAATTGTGAGCACAACTTAAAAGGATGTTCAGCTCAGTCAGTAAATACTATAAATCCCACGGTGAACATATGCAGCCTTACACATATTAAACAAGATCATGAAAATTGAGTTGTAAATGCATGTATGCAAAACAATTTTTTCAGGGATTGCTCCTCTAATTCCTTTATCAAACTGGAAGGTATCTCTTATCCATCATTGTTGCTTTAAATTTATTAAATCAAACGCTTACAACAGATCTAAGAATGGGTTATAAAGCCAAAATGAGGTAAATTTTACTTTAAAAAAAAATTATAATACTTAACAGTGCACTCCTTGCATGGGGGTCAAGCCACTCCTTAACTGTACTTCAGCTTCTCCCCTCCACATACTGCTGTAACACACAGAGCTACAAGAACAGCCCTTCATGATTTAGCTCATCCACACTGAGAAGCTTGAAAAATTGCTCTCCATGTTATTGATCTGAAACAGTTTTAGTCTGAACTACAGACACAATGGGGTGGCGAGTCCAACTTAACTATTCTATTAAAAACAAATTAATAAGTCTGCAAGAACAAAGAACCAAATGGAACTATCACAATCATGCTTCAGGTGAGCAGAATAAGCATTCTTTCAAGTCAAACACTGTACACCCTCTTTATTCAAGGTGTGTTTATGCAATGAGTGTACAAGTTCTGCACGAGTCTGTCACAAACTCTGCAGACCAAGGCCACAGGTACTGCAGGACTGATGGTAACAGCCTCCAGTGGGTGTGTTATGCTCAACAAATCCAACTCTGTATCTTGCCCAGGTCTGAGGGACTCACATGATTTTTAAAAAAACAATCAAATTTCTCCTAAGCTGTCCCACCCTCACTGTGCACACACGATGGATAATTTAACTCAGGGTTAGGACACTCAAACTGAACATCTTTCTGCTCAGCAGAGAGGTTCTCAGACTCAGCACTGCCACAGCACACTGCTCTTCAGCTGGGGGGAGTGTCTGGCAGACATGCAGAGGGCATTATTGTTCAGTGGAAATGGCAAAACAAACTTATACCATGAGAAGTCCACTTACATTTTCATATTTTAAGAGATAACGCTGGCTCGTTCATCCTCCTCCTAATTATCAGCTCCAGGGCGATCCCCGACAGGAGAAATGATTGGCACCTGACTCCATGGATTCAGAAGTGCTGAACAATTGCTCTATTAAACTATATTACATTAATATACTCTTTTAAAGAGATACTATGCTATACTACATACTTACTTACTATATCATACTTACTAATTAACTACAAAAACCCGTGACTCTCTGCTGAGAGCCCTGACACAGCTGGATCCAATTGGTCCATGAATCCAAACACCATCACCAGAATCCAGTCCAGCAATCACCTTGGGTAAACAATCTCCAAACACATTCCACATGGGGACAAACACAGGAGCAGAGATAAGAACTGTTTTGATCCTTCTCTCTGTGCTTCTCCAGGAAAAATCCTGAGAGAGAGAATTGTGTCTCTCTGTTCAGAGAATGTGAATGCCACACCTAATGAAAAGGGAAGCAGGCTCACCCTAAGTGGGTTAAGTGACAAAGCCCAAGGTAGTGCATGCATCAGGTGCTGTGGGATGTCATTGAGAGCAGGAAGGAGGCAAGGCCAGGCTGCTGGAATGGGAGCTGGTGCTCCAGCCTTCCTCCTGGCCTGCAATATGCATGCATGCTTTGGGGGCAGCAGAGGCTCTTACTGCAAGACAAATTCAGAGCTAAGAGGATATGGCAGCCCTCCACACTGTAGTCTGATTGCATTAGACTGAGCACAGCGCAAGAAATAAATATTTAGACAGGGTAGATGGCACCCTGAACACATCCAAGTGTCAGCTCTGATCTCTGCCGAGCGAAAAGCACCCTCCTCCTCCTCTTCCCACGCTCACGTGAGGCTCAGCACCTCTCAGTGCCTCATCCAGATGGTGCAGGCAGAGCCCCTGTGCTCCTTCCCAGACAGCTAAAAACCACAGCCAGTCTGCCACGTTCTTTCTGTGTCCCTGTGCTGGCTCATCCATCACTGCCAGTGCATCAACTGCTCCACACACTCCTTGCTGCTGCTGTTTACGAGCAGGAAGGAAAGGGAAAATCTCCAAGCTCTACATTACAATTGAGCTTCAGCTGCACAGTAGGCAATTAAGAAATTTGGGAGCTTGCAACTTCCCAGGAGGTAGTGGACTTAATTAAACTTAAAGCAGTTCATTTGAAGAGGGTGGTGTGACCCTCTTTCTGCCAGACTTTGGGGCCCATGGAAACCCCTCACTGGTAGCTATGTTAGCTCTGAGTATTAGGATAAATGTTTTCATATGCAAATCGAGCAGCATTCCTCAGTGCTCTGCCTACAGAGTAGCTTTATTGCTTCTCCCACACAGTAGTGCCCAGCAAACAACAAAAGGCAACCTGTGTTTATAGGCACTGGCCTGACATTCAAGAAATCTATGCTCAAAATACTCAGCTGTGCCAAATGTCAGCAATGTGATGTGGGAGGTCAAACGCTGCTCTGTTTCACAGTTCCCCCATCAGGAAAAATGGAAACAATTTGTACTGCTCTCCAACTTAAACCCATGAAGTTTTCAGAATGGAGATGGGCTCAAATTACAGAGAAGCACAGCCCTAAAACAAGGCAGGTACCCTCTCCACATTGTCAGTGCCATCTCACACAAGGAGAAGGGAAGATAAAAAACACTGGGCCAGGTGCTGCATCCTCTCCCTCCTGCTTCTCGGGCTGCCATAAAACCAATTCACACTGGGTACGTCTGGTCAGTGCCACGGGCAGTGCCAGCCCTGTCTGGGCTTGGCAGCCACCAGCTGCTCTCTGGCACCTTGGACGTGGCACAGGGGCTTTGCCAAGGGGGATGTGGGCATTGGAGGTCTCCTGGTGGCACAGAGGCTTTGCTGAAGGGGATGTGGGCAATGGAAGTGCATCCCTTGCTGAAGTGTTTGACCCAGTTATAGCTGTGACAGCAGAACCAGAGGAATCAAAGTTAAGCTGCCAGTTTGTGCCAGCAGAGCTGCTGGATTCAGACTAATTGCTCACCATTAGCTGTAATTGGTGCACATTTCACCAATGCAGGGAGAACCTCTGTTTGTTACAGGAGAAGCAACCATACCTTCAAGGGGTGAAGCACCAACAAGCACATTCCCTATAGAAACATTAGTTAGGGCAAGTACAGTGTCCCAGAGATGCTACATCAGAGCCAGCCACGTTCCTGCCCTGTGCAGGGCTTCATCACCTGCAGCAGAACGTGTAGCAGCAAGTTGTACCTCCAAAAATACCAGCTGTGATGGGGAACCAAACAGGTGAACAGCTGAACCTTGTCCAGTGATGCAGGTGAAGCCCAGAATGCTCGTGGCAGTGACTGCCCAGAAAAGCACCAGAGAAGGGGGCTCAAGTGACCAAACAACATCTTGTGCTACAGGCTGTATTAAAGATGCCATCAAAAAAATCACAAGCTGTAAATGACACTAACAAGGCACGTGGACAGGGATTTCATAAGGCATCCTGCCTGTCTGAACATGACACAGCCTGAAATGAAAGCTGACAGCACAAAGGGAGGAAAAATTATCACAATGATACAACCTGAGGGTGTAGCTGCCCAGTTCCTGTTCTGACACCTGAAAAAGCCCACAACAGTGAACCAAGACAACTTAATTGCTGTTTCATAATTACTGTTGGTTGGCTGTTCTTCCTTCAACACACATGAGTCCACCTGAGCTCTTTGAGGTTCTGTTTGCAGTCTCCTGGGGTCTCTAGCACCCTCCATTATATCTCAGCTAGTACAGGGTCATCCCAAAACACATGGCAGAACAACAGGATCAGGCAGTGCTGAAACCAGTGGAATGAGGCACCCAGAATCCATAATTATTTCTTCTGTGCTGCTTTTGAATGTTGCTGAACTTTCCTGGCAACTGTTCAAGCATTCTCGCTGCTCAGCCACTGCTATGCAAGAGACCAAGGCTCTTTGGAGGAAAGCAGAAAATACTACAATTGTCTGAAAAGAGGTCAGTAAAGTTGAAGTGCATTGAGGAAAAAAAAAAAAAAAACCCACAAAACCAAAACACACCAACAAGATTTGTGAAGGTGAAGGAAAACTGTGAACAGAAGCATGGTTTTCTCCCAGATTAACAGTGTGGCTTCTTGCACCTGTGATGCCTTGTGCAGGCTGACCTAGAACAGAGGCTAGATAGAGTTAAAGAATAAAGCAGGGATTTATTAACAGGATCTCCTCAATGGATCCACCTTGGGCAGCACAAGAGCCCAGCCCGGGCTGCACCCAAGATGAACCAAAATGGTCACAAAATGGACAGCTGGTCATGGGGTCTCTCATTTTTATAAGTTCTGGTCCATTTGCATATTGGAGTTAATTGTCCAATTACAGTTTTAGGTTATGAAGTCCCGTCCCTCTTGTCTTTCTCTCTTCTGTCCACTATTCTTTATGCTCTTGGGCCTGAGATTTGGATCAAGTTCTCCTTGGTCCCCAGCTGGAGAAGGAATTGTTTTGTCTCCCTGCTCTGTGCACAGAGCTCACCATCCCCTCATATGAAGCTCAGACCCACACACTAAAGCAGCACAGAATCTGAAAAATATAAAAGCCAAAACCTGAGGCATCATCTGGTAGAGTGCACTGCAAAAATCCCACCAGCTCACATCCCTTCCCAGCAGCAAGACATAACCAGCACAAAATTTGCCTGTGTTATGGGTACCCCAGTGCATCCTGCCTGGCCCAAAAAACCTTCTGCAAGTCTTTAGAGAAAGGCAGCAAGGCTCCATGGATTCTTTGGCCCAGTGCAGGGTTCTTACCCCATACAGCTAAAGCACAGTGCATTGGCAGCACCAGAGGATTCCCCAGTGATGAGGAGTCTCCAGAAAGTCATTACTTCTGAGGGATGCACCTTCTGTGTGCCATTACACAGGCCAGTAAACTGAATTCTCCCTAGGAAAACAGGAAAGTTGCCTCTTCTTTGCCAATAAACTGCAACTAATTGCTGGAGTTGCCAGGAATTGAGGCAGATTCTACACATCTGTTTTATGCACCTTAAATACACAGGAAGGCGTAGGAGGTTGTGTGTAAACCTGCAACACTGTAGTAGAGGAAACAAAGAAAACCTGCTAATTTATTCTAATAAATTCATTCAAGCCAAGCAGGTAGCTGCCAATTGCTCTGTTTAAAAAGCTCCTATTAACAGTGGCAGTTTTTCATGTGAAGTGTTTTGATTGTGACTATGCACACTGTCACCTGAATTACTGCAAAGATGAAACTATTGATTTTGCCAGTGTCTGTGTGCAAGGAAGAAAAAAAAAACCTTAGGCATTCTTTCTTTCAGTCTATCCCCACTCACCCAAGCACTACAGAAGTGTTTCAGAGCACTGAAGTCCTCTTCAGTCTTGATTAAACCTTTTATTCAGCCAAGTTCCCAAGATTTTTGGTGAGAACACTTTCCCTGCATCGTGTTCTGCCTTCAAAGGGTTGCACAAGGCAACGTCTGAGAAACTCTCCAGTGGCCTTGCAAGCCCCAGCATGCAGCAGGACGTCACTGTACAGCAGGCACCGTTCAATCCACATTTTCAAACGCTTTAACTCAGGTGAGGTGTTTTCATGCTATTGTTTTTCCTTACTGACTGAGGTTGGAACAAGCACAAATCACAAAGCAAGGTGCCTGACAAAGCCACATCTTCCATTTCGGTCTCAAAGCAGTTCATATAAAGCAAATTTGACAAACCTACGGTGGGAAATCTCAAACTCATCCCCCAGGTACATCACAGATGCAGGAAACGTTCAAGGACGAATTCCTGACAAAACAGCACAGTTCTGCCTCCTGTCTGGATGTAGATTTCAACAGTTGTCTGCAGAACTGCTGCAGGGCTGCTGGAGAAGGTGATTTCCAAGCTACCAAGCCAGAGGGAAGCCTGAGCGAACACCTGAGCAAAAGGCACAGATTTATTCTTGCCTAAGGCCCACTTGAGCCCTCCAGCTGCTTCGTTTGTCCAGCTCTTTGCCTCCTCCGAGGCACTGGAGGCAGTGTCTGTCCCCATGGGGCTACAAGCATATTAAAGAGCAAGAGACAAATTGCTAACTAGTGCTAATCCTCCTTACCTGCTTACAATTAGGAGAGTTTGCTTTAGGGAGATAAAAGGAGTTGCTTCAAGCACAGCTCTGACTGAGATCTGGTGCCTCACACTTGATCTCCAGGATGAAAATCCCTACAATGTAAGGACAGACTCGGGACACAGAAATGCAAAACCTGGTCAGGGGCTCATTTACAAGGATTCAAATCACCACTGGCCTCAGTTAGCCCACAGGCAGAGGAAATGTCTTCAGAGAACACATGCTTTTATCCCTGCCTGCAAAGGAGCACGATTAAAAGGGTTCAGGGTATCTTTGCCACAGTGGGAGCATCAAGTCAAATGTGAAATAAGCAGGGAAGGCAAGCAGATCACTTATTTCCCCTGAGAGAAAATGATGCATGCTGACAGGCTGATAAAACCACTAAAACCTGATCCTGCTCATCACATGGCAGGGTCAAACAAATCCCATGCAAATCTCTGCAGTGCCTTCCACAGGCTGTACAACAGGCAAAGCAATGCCAGGTGAGCACTAAAAGGAGGAATTAACTCTCTAACAGTGCACTAAACACTCTTAACACTTTGGAAATCTTTGAAATGCATTTCCCCACCAAGTCTTTAGAGCCCAAAATCTCTCCCCAAGAAGTAAGCTTTAAATACCACACAAGGATTCAAAGAGTGGGTGAAAACACCACACAAGGCTGCATAAAGACACAGCTCTTCAGAGGGAGATGCTTCACTGGTGGCACTACACTTTCCCATGGCACTGATGACCACAGGAGAGGTCCTGACTGCCAGCCTGGATGGAGACAGAGCCTGTCCTCCTTGGTAACATCTCTACAAAAACAGCATTTCTGCTCTGGTTCAGGTGTTGACATTTACAAAGAGGCTCAGAGGGAGGCTGCCCACCTCAGCCAGCCTGCTCAGGCACGTGGGCTGGGTCTCTGTTTGTACCTTTTCCTCTGGCTGAGACACAGCTGCTGGGTGATGGCTGCTCCATCTGCACCGTGCTGCAGGGCTGAGCCACCCCAGCCCGTGAACACCTGAGGTGTCTGTGCCAAAACCCATGGCAGCAGTGCCTGGCTGGGGCTGGGAGAGCAAGAACACCCTGCAGTGCCTCCCTGCCCGGGAGGTGCCAACACAGTGCACTGCCAGAGCTCAGTTTTGCCACTTGGCAAGTGTAGGTGATAATTTTTGGCATTCCCCTTCACCTAACCCTCACAGTACACAGTCTGTTCCCATGCTGTTGCTCTCCCAATCATCTTTTTAACTGTTTGCACAGCGTCAGTAGTAGGGTGCATGGGGTCTGGCTGAGCTGGAGTTAATTTTCCCCATAGCAGCGCTCATAGTGCTGTGCTTTGGTAGCTGGAAAGGTGTTGGCACAGCACAGGAACAGAACCACGCAGTTGTCACATGTCCCAGGGACACTGACCCCCTGAACCATGCCTGCAGGGTGGCCAGGGCATGGCAAGGCAGCCTCCACACAAAGCATCCTGTCCCCTCAGCACAGCTGTGGGGCACTGACCACCCTGTGAGTACCTGCAGGGTGTCCAGGATCCAAAACCCCAGCCCAGACACCAGATGCCCAAACACTGCAGGCAGAATCTGCCCCCAGGATCAGCCAGGTTGCCTGGACTCTGTGCCTCTGGTTTTTGGTTCAATGCCCAGCTAACCCACGATGTGTTTGGGATGGAGATCATCTCAGCAATTCACAGAATGACCAGGTTGGAAGAGACCTCCAAGATCATCGAGTCCAGCCCAGCCCCAACACCTCAGCTAAACCCTGGCACCCAGTGCCACATCCAGGCTTTGTTAAACACACCCAGGGATGGTGACTCCACCACCTCCCCGGGCAGCCGTTCCAGAGCTTTATCACTCTTTTTGAGAAAAACTTTTTCCTAATACCCAACCTATATTTCCCTTGGCACAACTTAAGACTGTGTCCCCTGGTTCTGTCAGTTGCTGCCACATCTCCTCCTGCACAAGGATCCCACATCTCAGGGCACATCACTGCCATTTTCAAAACAGATGATAACTTGTATTTTGAACTGTGTGCATTTATCTTACCATAATGCCATAAGCCACCCTTGACTTGTTAAACTGCCAAATCTGTGAATTCTACAGACAGGCACCACCCATCATCAGGCCTGCAGTGAAGCAGCAGCCCATCCACAGCTTTGAACCTTTGAGGTTCCAGCTCTGCAAGGAGCAGCAGGCAGGAAAAAACCCCTCGCCACAGAAGCCTGTGTTATAATCTGTGACACACACTCAGTTTTCAAGGAACCAAACTGGCTGTGAAGGCTGAGAGCCAAGGCCTGCAGCTCAGCTGGAAGGGCTGAAGCACTGGGACTGCTCTCATTTTTCACAGTCAGGCTGCTGGGCAAACTGGACACTGCCACTCTGTGCACAGGCTGTGTGCTTGGCCAGCTCCTCAGCACAAGCAAAATGGCACTGCCCAGACAAGAATCAACAAAGAACAATTTAAAATGGGTTCTTCTCTTGAAGAGAGAAGGTTCTCTCAGTGCCCCAAGCACCTCAGCAGCCCTGCCCACCCCATCCCTGAGTGCACCTGCATGGAGTGCTCCTGCCTCTTCCCCTCAGGTGGCCTTGCTAGGAGGAATGAGCAGGAGCAGCCTCCTTTTGGGCAGATGCAAAGATGCAGGAGAGGACAAGAAGAAACCTCCCCTGAGCTCTTTGTAAGCAGGTCCCATCAAATCCTTTCCCACTTCACCTAACCTCCCTAAAAATCCTTTTAAATCCACACACCCAGCGCTCTGTGGCAACATGGCACAGAACTAATAAAAACAACAAAAACAAAAAAACCACCCATTTCAATTAAATTTTTATGACTTCTTGAAAACCATCTGTGTAATTTTGCAGCATTTCCTTTTAATCCCACTGACAGAATTATGTTCATCTGCCTGAAACACTGCATTTGTTGTGACTATCACAAGACCTCATTTAGTGGACGTCACGGCCCATTACCTGTTTTTAATAGGGAGTCACTGTCTCTCCAGCCTGTGTGTGCTGCAGCAGGCACTGCAACCCCAGCCCCACATCTCCAAGCAGCACAGAGCAAGGAGGCTGTGCCTGTACACCTGGGTACAGGTGTTTTGGAGTCCTGTCCCCTCGTTGCTTCACTCCAGTGAAAACTGGAATGAAATTTCATTCCGTGAGAACGCAAAGGGCGTTTCCAGCATTTTGCACCCGCTCTCCACAAAAGCACAGCTGGATCACAGCAGCCTGGCACACTTGTGGGCACACCTGGAGCCTTCTAAGCCTCACCAACATCCCATGGGCCAGGGCAGGGTTGCAAGTTGGTGGCCACTGGCAGGGCAGCCCCCCATCCCCTTCAGGTGTCCCCTCCCCCTGTGCTGCTCTGGGGAGCCAGCTCCTCTCCCTGCTCTGCCTTCACTCCTGTTTGCAGAGCACTCTCGTGCTCTGAGGCTGTATTTGCACAGCCCTCAGCACTGTGTGTCCCTGCAGTGCAAGTAATCTTGTCATAAAAGTTGGAGAACTGGGCTGCCTCCACTGCCCCCAGCTTTCCTGCTCAAAAGGCTTCACCTCCTGACTTGGCAGAGCCATCTAGAAGGGGCTGCTTTTCATTTTCAGTCTTCTGGCGGGTTTTTAGTCTCTTTGCAAGACACTAAGAGCAAGACAATGGTTTTGTAAGAGTACTGGTGGGGCAATTGCACAGAGCTAGTCCATCAGCTCCAGGAGACATTTGGAGCCTAGTTAAAGAACAGGGATGGCAAAACCAGCGCTGCTCAAAATCCAACCTGCAGCTGACAGAAAGAGTTGAACACTGCTGAGGGCCTCCAGCAGGTTGTGCCTGTCCCCAAGGCTCCCTGCCACCCTCCTCTCACAGCAGGTCTGTCTCAATCTGCCTGTCAGAGTAAATATTGCAATGATTCTTTCAAGTGCCTGTCTCCCCCACTGTCAGAAGGACACGAAGGGCTCACTCACCAACAATTAGGTTGCAGTTGTGCTGCACTGTGTAAATATTTGAAATTGAGATTTCTTGGGAAGCTGAGGGGTTGGGGTTATTTTCTTTCTACGAATCCAAATGCTGTCAGAATGGCATGTGATAAAAAAAAGTGATAAAAAATTCATAACACCCCCTCCAGGCTAAAACAGTGGCTGCTTATTGTATTTACTAAGCCACTGCCTGGGAGCCTAAAGCCTGATTTCACACCAATCCACTCATTAAACATCTAGATCAACATTGTACAGATTAGGGTGAAATGTAAACAGCAACAGATCTGCTGCAGGGATCACGGCACAAAGGAAACAAGCCCCATATGTGGTTTTTTCTGAAAAATCATCCTTTCAGCAGCACCAGTAAGCACCTTGCTCCTCCTCACTGTGCTCTCACTCAGCTGCTCCACTCCCCCAGGTTTTGCTGAGGGATCAACAACCCAGACCAAAGCACTGGAACCGACTGGTGACACGATTTTCCATGAATCCACAATCTCATTTATTCCATGGTGCTCTCCTGGGAAAAACCACACCACTCTATTGACTGGTTTTTAAGCAGTTTCCCTTGCTAAAGAGGAAGGACTGCTCACTGAAAGATGAGCTCTGTGTGGTCTCCCCTGTGTATGTTTTCTCCATCTTAATGAGCTTACACAGGAAAGGTTAAAGCTAATATCAGAGATACCAATTGCTCAAAATCATCATCTGATAGGGAGAGATTATCACTCTGAAATGGCTCATTTAAAAGGAGGCAGCTAATAGCTACACTTAAACCCTGGCAAATCTTTCAGAATATATAGTATCCCTACACTTACAATGTGTTATTTGGTGGGGTTTTAACAAAAAAGAACCCCACAAAAAACCCCCTCAGCTTGCAGCTACTCAGTTTGAGGTTCAAAGGGTATCAGTGCTCTGCCTTACATTCATGGTTCTGTGCTTTTAAAGCATAATTTTATTTTTTTTCCTCCTCCATGTTACTGCCTGGAAGACTACAAAAAGTGTAAGAAAAACCAGCTCACACAGAGAAGAGAGAAGCCTTCTATACCCAAGGATCTCCAGGACTCTCATGTTCTGTTTTGCAGAGAGGCCACCCCTGTATGGCTTCTGCATGTCTTTGCTCATGCAAGAGGAGAAAGGAGAAGTGTTATTTCCATTGCAGGAATAGCTACACACTGGATGGAAGAGCATGGCTCTTCTGTGTCAAATACACAAATTAAGTCCTACCTTGGAGAGCCTAAAGTCTAACTATGGGACTAACAGGGCGTAAGCAAGACCTAGATAGGAAGGGATCAATCCCCTGAACAAAAATCTGCCCCATCAGGCATCAACACCACAGCCCAGATGAGATAATGCAACAGGAGGCTCGTGCCACAAAAATAAATAGATCAATGAACGCCTCAAAGAGTGCAATAATAACTAAAATAATTAATTTATTATCATTATAAGAAAATAATACTACCTGGAATCACAATCCAGGTTTCCTGGAAACCCATCTCAGAGGCAGTGCAGGCAGAAGCTTTTCCCACAGCCACATGGCAGCTGCACTCCAAGCACCCTCCCAAGGAGTCACCTCTGAGGGAACAAATCCCTGCAAAGCCTTGTCCTGGTAGCCCCTGTCCTGCTGCAGCTTGGGAAGGACAAAAGGAGAGCATGTGCCAGGAGTAAACAACGGGTTTGTTCCAGCCCTCCTTGCCACTCTCTCCCACAACAGAATTTCCCTGCAAACCAGGAGCAGCAGCTGTCCTCTGGAGATGCTCGGCAGCAATCTGTCTCATTGCACAAAAAAAGCTCAAGCCTTTTGATTCACAGCACTTTCTGGAGGCACAGGCCAACACACTTTACACAGAGGAATCCTCCTTTTTCAGACTTGGCTTTCTGAAATGCTGTAGGAAAAATAAAAGACAAAAGGCAAAAAAAGCACAGTGTCCACCATGGCTTTAAACTGCAAAACTGAGGCTGTAAGGGAGGGAGGAGTCCACCTCTTTCAGGTCCCCATCTCAGGCACTGCTCACACAGCAGCTGAGCTTTTGTGAGGAACAGACCTACCCTGGCCATGTTTCACAGGCTAGCAGTGGACAGCTGGTATTGTCTGAAAGAGCAGGAGGAGGACAAGATGCATCTCCTCCATGGCAGCAAAGACATCAGCTTTGCTAGGTATTGGGATGCAGGCCCTCCATGTACTGCCAGAGGTAAAAACCCCATTTCTCTGAGAGCTCAGCCTCCAGGATCCTCCTCCTTCCCTAACGGTATTCATTTCTACATTTGTGCCTGTCTGAAGAAGTGTGAAACAGAACTCATTATGAAGATAAATGAGCTAAAACACCAGCCTCCACAAGTGACAAAAGCAATGGTTACACAGGGCTGCACGGATCCAGAGCACAAATCCAGCTTCATCTGCCACACAGGATAATTTTTTGGTGGCAGAGTCCCAAGTCCTCACACCTCTGGTGCAGAAGAACAGCTGACATGGAACCTTGCAAGCTGGCTGACCAGAACCAGCAGTGTGACTGCTACAGTGAGCCCCTTCCCTGCCACTGCCAGGGGCAAAAGCAGACACCCTTGTGCTGAGGTTGACACCCACCACACTCACTCTGAGCCACCCCAGCCCCAGGATGTCTAAGTACAACCACGAGCTGCTCCTACTCCTTCTTGTGCAGCCCCAAGAAATGCAGGACTGCCTGGCTTTTAACCATGCCACGTTTTAAAAACCAAGCTACTCGTGTTTTTAGGAGAGCAGAGGTACTATAGATTAGGCAACCCAGAACTTCTGTAGACACTGCTGAGGTTTACTTCTATTTGCCCAAGAAAGAGAAAAAAATCAACAAAGTGACATCACCAGAAGGAAAGATGACAAGTTCTCCCAGCTCCAGAGTGAGGGAAGCATCAGGTAGAGTACAACATGAAGCATTTTCAAAGCATGTGCAGACCTTCCCTCACCTTCCTACTCTTAACAATTTCATTTGAAGTCTAGAGAAAAAGTGCTCCAGCAACAAAAATACCATTTCCTCTGCCAGGCTTTTTGGAGCAGGCTTTGTGCTCCTACCACAAAGACTTGGCCTCCCTGATGCATTTGAGGAAGGGTATTTTCCTTGGGCACTGCAAACACCTGGCTCACCTTTAGACTTTGTGTGAAGACTGCTTGGTGAAGGCAGCTTGGATTTCCCTGCACTGGTTCACTGTCCCTGAGTCGTGGGAGGAATGAAGCAAGCCCACAGCACCCTTTTACAGTACAAATCAATGGAGCTCTAAATTGCCTTTAAATCTGAGCTTCAGTCCATCCTGTGCACAGCAAACCAGCTTCTCACAGTGCCTGCAGGGGCTCCTGCTCACTCCCAGGTCAGACTGCTCCCAATTAATGCCCTGATTAATATCCCAACCACGGCTCAGCCTGGGCCCCTTTCAGGAGCACCCTCTTGCTCCTCACAGCAGCTCACACATTTTCTCACTGATGGCTCCTGCTGAGGGCCCCCAAGCCCAGCAGCAGGGAGTGGATAATTATTTCTGCTGCAGCTCCTCAGGGCTGCAGTGTGAACCTTGGTGCTGGGTGTATTTTGGCAGAGTGGAGAGGAAGGGTGGCTGTACCTTGTGCCAAGGCTGCAGCGTGCTCAGCTTGAGCATCAGCCTCCCTCAGCCTGGCTGCCTCCAGCAGCCTCCTCCCAGGGATGGGGCTACAAGGCAGGAGGCTCCCAGAGAGCTTTCATCCAAAGGGAGAGCAATAAAACCAGCAGCCACAGCCAAGGAAACAGAGAAAAGAGGCACGACCTGGGATTTACAACTTGGGATTTAGAGCTTGGGATTTCCACAGTCCAGCCAAACACGAGCTCAGGTGAAAACAGCTGGTGACAAGTGACACACCACCTCCTAAATCCTGTGTCCAAGCACAGAAAAGGACACAGCTTTACTCTGGGGGAGTCACTCTTCAGCTGCACCCCCAGGAACAGAGGTGCTGGCCCACCCTGGGATGGTGGAGGGCTATTTCTCTGTGTTTAGCTGGAGCATCCAGAGAGCAGAGCCTCCCTCACAGGATGGGTCTGCCCAGCTTGACTAACTCTGGCAAGGGTTTGCATATTAAAAAACCAGCACAAGCTCTCAGTGAGAAATTCTAAGCCCTGATCTGCAGATACCAGTTCAGCTGGCTGCCACTGAGTGTGGTGGATGCAGGAGGTAAGTGCATGCTTCCATGCATTTTGGGCTGATCAAGTGGGAGAAGGAACAGGAGTTTGGGCTCAACACCAGCTTCTGGGGACAAGAGGATCCAGGGCTGATCCCTGCCTGCAGTGGGACACTGGGCTGGACAGACTTAGCACTAAAAATAAGCTGTAGAAAGCAGTCCCTAAATCACCAAAAAAA
>VXBC01006492.1:229827-272141 GCA_013399945.1 Ploceus nigricollis
ATATAGACAAGACCCAGCCCTTCTATTCCTTTATTTTGTTTTTTTTTCTCTCTTTGTGTGCCCTTATTTGGCATGAATGCAATGACATTCACGTGTTCAGGTCCTGAAGGAATTAGGTAAACACAAATCTTTTGGTTCACTGGCTATTCTAGAGACTCGAAGCACTGATTATCACTGCTGGAACTCCATGCATTTCCCTGCCAGGTCTGGTTATTAAAGAAATTTTACACATTTGATGAAGGACTCCCCCCACCTTCCAGAAAAGATGAAATCCTCTTTGCAGCTCATGTCAGTTACATGTCTAATCTTTTCAGTTCTGCCCATCAACTCTGCTCAGCATGCCCTTTAGAGCCTTTACACCTGATCAGAAGAGCCAGATGAAATACATTATTTATGATTTAGAAAAATCAGATTTCAAACCTGTGGCTTTCCTTGAGATGCTTTTTTTCCTGCTTGTTTGGATACACAGCTTCAGTTCATAATTTGCTGCTTGCCATTTATGCTTTTGTTGTAAGTTGAAAGAAAAAAGTAAGAAAAAGTCTTCAGTCCTACTGCCTCATATGTGATTGAAGCATTGGCTAGGATAGTGCTGGGATGTGTTTTGTTGGTTTGGGTTTATTTAAATAAGCAATACTATTGAAGGTAAGCCATGACATATGTTTTGTTACTTTATTTTGCTTTACCCATTGTGGAGAGTGCTCATTGTGGCAAAGTGATGAGCAAAACCACCATCAAAACCAGCTCCCATGTACCTGATCAAATCTTCCTGGGAACTCTCAGGAGATGCCTCCAGCCCAGGCTCGATGAAGGACTAAGAAAGTTTATTTTGGATGCTTGATGGAGGAATAGAAGCATGTGTGTGTATAGGCACATGTAAATAAATGAGGCACACATAAATAAATGAGGAAACAGCCCTCATCCCCATGTTCTCCATCATAGACCCTGTGTAAGCAGCCTGAGTGTCACTAGGATATTTGTGTCTCTCTTCCAGCAGACACATGCATACACTGATGTCTAATTAACAGCATTAAATGCCTAGCTGAACCAGAGCCTGCCCAAGGAAAACCTTTTTCAGGAGAAAAGAACCTGAAAGACTGCCTGAAGAACCTGCTGAAGATTGCCTCACAGAGCATCTGAAAAAAGGCAAACTAAGAGGTACATGCTCAGTGCAGCTCCTCAGGTGTTTTCCAAATGCTCACCACCACCCTAAAGCTCTTTTAATAAGGTTTGTGGGGGGTATTTGTTCCATTACACACCTTCTGTCTGCTCAATTAATACAACAATCAAAAAACCCGTCCTGTGTCATTTGTTGACTCGCCAGCCCTGGTTCAGACTGCTCAGTGAACACTGTGGGACCAGCCCTAATAATCTAATAACCAACCCTAATAATCTAATAGCTAATGCACCTGACATGTCTTTGCCCCAGCAGGGCTGCCCCAGGAAGGCAGTATGTCAATGTGAGGAGCAGGGGGCCAGGACAGCACTCTGCTTTTATCAGCCAAGTCCTTTTACCCCTGCAGCACCTCCTGAAGCCTCACAATTACCCCAAAGCATTTTAAGGCTCTGTATCTGAATCCTCCTTTGCTTCCACGGCACAAAGCTCCTCATCCTGTCCCAAAGCATGGATGGTGGTACCAGTTT
This sequence comes from Ploceus nigricollis, assembly GCA_013399945.1. Taxonomy (NCBI): domain Eukaryota; kingdom Metazoa; phylum Chordata; class Aves; order Passeriformes; family Ploceidae; genus Ploceus; species Ploceus nigricollis. The sequence goes on from VXBC01006492.1 coordinate 231,469, forward strand.
GCAGCACACAAATATTCCAGACCACGAGTTTGCAGGATGCATCACCGTTTCCCAGCCCGCCTGCCATGAAGAAAAGCACCAAGTTTCTCTGGAAGGTAACTGCAAAAGTGGGGTCTTTAGGAAAAGTACTGTCTCCCCGAAACACAGCAACAAGTGCTGGTTACAGAGTGACTGTTGCCAGCTTAAACCAGTGAGTCATCTGTTCTGGTCCTGTCCTGGGGAAAGCTGCACCAACAACAATGATCTCCATTTTTACACAGCGTTCCAAATACGACAACAGCAAGGATCACTGGAGTTCTTCATAAAATTTAAATATTGTTTGTTTTCAGGAGCTGTGACTCAGCCAAACACCCCTAAAGTTATTAAAACTGGGCAGCAACAGGGCTCATGCCATGTCCAGCCACACCCAATTGAAAATTAGCTTGCTCAATGGATAATTTTCTTTAACCATCAGACCAAATTCTATAAATGACAGAAACAAAAAAGATCAATAGGTCCATTGAGGTAAGGGAGTGAGATGGGATCACTTCTCCCAACATATTATCAATATTCAGAAGATTAGCACTGCCTGCTTCAATAGGACTGGCTCTGTACCCAAGAAGCAGAGTGTGACCCATTGATTTTGAAACTCCTGGCCCAGCACGAGAGAGGTCATGTCCACTGCTGGATGCTGCCATTCTCTGCACAGTGCAAAGCCTTATGAATGCAACAAGCAAAAAAAAAAAAAAAATCATATACTGGCACAATTCAACCAATTACAGCATTAGTGTGGCAGTATCATGACTTATTCTGGAAGGCTTGCAAAGGGCTAAATGCAAAGAACATCTCTGCTAGGAAATTAATATTCAAAGAGGTATTAAAGCAGACATTAGCTATATACAGCAACTCCCCCTGTGCTTATCAGCACCATTCATCAGGAGGCAGGGATGAGAAGTTCCCTGCAAACAAAGCAAAGCAGGCTGGTGCTGCTTATGATCTGATTTGTTTTGACACGAGTGCGTTGTTGAACATTTGCCATTGTGCTTTTGTACACGAGGCATTTAGCGCTGGGCTGGCGCTCCCCCACCCTCCCCCCTGACATTACACTGCTGCTCAACCACCAGCGAGCACTCTGAGCAAAATGTTTAATTTGCAGGCACCTACGATTCCCTTTTTGATTATCTATCTCCCCACACAATAAAATCCAGCTGATGCAGAACTCTACAAGTGCTGCCAAGTCAAACTGCAGGCAAAGGTTCATTTAGCGGCACAGAAACACCTCTGAAATTCTCATTTATTGGATTCTGCTGCCAATCACATTAATTCCAACACAAATGTCAAAATAAGACTAATAAAAAGTTGCCTGATTAAAGGAGTGAGAAACAAGGCTGACTTCCTATTTATAGTTTAAAACAAAAGGTTCATTTCAATGAAGCAGTTCTCTTCCTTTTCTGCACCTGCAGGCAAACACAAACTCTCTAAAACGAGAGGCAAATATTTAACTGGGATAAAGTTGGCAAGAACGCAGTACCAAGAACTTTCCTTCAGTGTTTAGTGAAGCAAACCTCTGTCTCTCCAGGCAGATGTTTGATATATTCACTTTTTACACCTCCACACCCCAAGTCCCCTGTAGCAAAACTTTAAGCATTTAATCATAGAATGGTTTGGGTTGGAAGGGACCTTGGGGATCCTCCTCTTACAACCCCCCACCACAGGCAGGGACACCTTTCACTGGACCAGGCTGCTCCATCCAACCTGGCCTTGAACACTTCCAGGGATGGGAAGGCCACAACCTCCCTGGGAAAACTGCTCCAAGGCCTCACCAACCCCACAGGAGAGAATTTCTTCCCGATATCTAACATAAAACTGCCCTCCTTCAGCTCAAGGCCATTTCCCCTTGTAGTCTTGTCACTACATGCCCTCATGAGAAGTCCCTCTAGTGACAAGATCTCTGTCAAGCTTTACTTTTGGCACATATTTGGCCAATGAAGCACAAGCACAAGAGACTTGGCCAAACAGGCAGCAACTGGACTCATTAAGCTTAGTGAAACAGGCACTCACTAAAACGTGAAAGGAAGAAAATTGCAAGGGGATGGGTCTCTTTTACTAAAAATTTACCTGTTTCAGCATGTTCCAGACAACATTTTACTCATACCATCATTTTATCCTGTACAGGTTTTCATTATTTTTAACATATATTGAGTCACTGTCTTTGTGACCTGGGAAATGCAAGAAATTCTATTCCTGAGCAGAGACTGCTTGTTTCTGTGGCACTAAAATCTGCAAGAGACAGCCCGTAAACATGGCCCACCCAGCATCCACAGAGTGTAAATAAGCATTAGAAGGATTTTGTCTTTTAATATATAAACATATATATTTGGTTTGTGTTTGTATTATTACTGATGTCTTTGTTAAAGTATATTCCCTACTGAAAAAGATGCTTTTGTATGCAGTGTAAGAAATTACACTACATTTATGATAGCAAATCCAGCCATGATAGTGTTCCTAAGCTGAGTGCAAAATCCCATCCAAGTCACAGGTGTGCTTGAGGCAGCTCTAAAACAAACAGAAATAAATAAATAAATGCATTGTATGCCAAAGAGGGCAATTCTGATCTCCTCAAAGGAGTTAACAGTGATAGTGTGGCCCTGTTTTGGGATTATCAAGTTGTTCATGGGCTGAGGGTTTACTTTCAGTACCAGGGTGAATTAAACCTCAGTCTCTGGAGATTATGCGGTGCCACCACTGCCCATAACAGGTGCAGCATCTTGCACTCACAGATAAAACCCTGCTGCCTCTGCTCCTCTCCAGCCTGTTCAGAATTAACCCCCCTGCCCTTCCTTTGCCCACGTACAGCAAGGATCAAAGCAGGCCACCATCCAGACAGTTTTGACTAAATGCATCTTATCAGGGGAAAATGAAGCTTCCTATGTCACAGCTGCACAGAAATAATTCAGGGAGGTACAAGCCATTCAACACAAAAACCCTGCACTGAGCTGCCTGACTGATCCATTGCTGTCTCTGCCAATTAATAAAACCAGAGCTTCCCCATATTTTAATGTGATGGTAACTGTGAATCACAGGGGCTCGAGCAATTCCTAACTTCTCTCACCTTCACATCCTATCTTAGAGTAATCACTGAAGCAGCATTTGCTATATAAGGCACACAGAGCCAAAGTGCTAATCTGTCCCTGCAGACCTTATGGTGCACTTTGCTGCAAAAGCAATTTTCCTTTTTTTTAACTCCAGCACCCTCTAAGTGAACAAAGCATTTCCAAAATTGTCCCACGGCTCCAAACACTTGGTGCTGGTGGGCTTTCCACAGCTTGCCTTTTACCCCACCCTCTTCCTTCAGACACACATCTTTCACTCCAAAGGCCAAAAAAATGCACCATGGGCTGCAGCAAATATTTAGGCAGGTTCTCCACCAATGTTTTCTCACAGTCTGCCTTTTGAAATAAGGATGTGGTACCTGAAAAGAAGCTGACATGATCCCCAGGGTCTTGGGTAGCAGGAAGAGCTCTTCTTGTTTGCAAGGGCAAGGAGCTCTAAAAAAAATCCAGTCAGCACAGGAATGTGGTGGGCAAGGAAAAGAGCCAGATCCACCCAGACTGCTTTTTGACACAGAGATAAAACTTTAGTTTAAATGAAGCAATTTTCTTCAGTTAAACATGCAATTACTGCACTCAATCAAAGTAATAAATTAGTTGGGTAAACACAAAACCCCCAGAAGACTGAAAAATAGTGGTGTTTTAAAAGCACATCTGTCCCCACTGCATTTGCCACTTGATTGTTAAACATTTCACTCCTGACCAAAACAAGGCAATGCACTATTTCCTTTTCCATCTACATTCCCTAGCTTTTGCCTTTACTTCTGAGAAATACGGGTAAGCCAGGCAACAAAATCAATGTTTTTGCTTCAGCCTTCCTCCAAGGACCATCAGGATGGATGTTCACACGCTTGTCAATAGTCCCTGCAGTTAAGTCAAGAGTTTTGAGGAGAACTATACATCCTGCTCACATTTCTGGTGGTCAGGCACAGGGGTCTGCTTTCTGTGGGAGCACTTTCCAGAACACAGCCACCTAAACCCACCCCCAAAATATTTTTGCAAAAATGTTATTCACAAAACCAAGAAAGTGGCATTTCTTCTTGTCTAGCAGACAAGCAAAACAAAGCTAAAATCCAAGTTGTGTATAAGCACATTAATTTCAGCTTAATAGATCACTTTGTAAAATAAATCTTGTCCCATTAAGAGAAGCTGGTGGTGCAAGACCTTCCATGCTCTGAAATGTGCCATTAGGACTGGCTTTCTCATGGCTGTGTTTCTTCTCACAGACATTTTAGAGGGAGTCATAGGTGTGCTTCCTACTGTGGTGACAGGAGTTATTTTCACTATAATGCTGTGACAATGCACCAGCACAGATCATTACTGGATAGCACATTTCCAATTATTGTGTCTGGGAATAACCAGCAAACTCTGCTGCAGACAGAAGCTTCCACTGGAATTACACCTGGACAGAGGTGCTAAGACTATTTTCAAAACACTTTCAACTATGTTGTTTGAACATACACTGCAGGTGAATTTAAAACAATGTCTGGGGGTTAAAAATAATTATAAAATAAATTATAAAAAATAACTATTCCATGGATAGTCAACTATAGAAAGTCTATTGACTAAAAAAAAGTTACCAAAATTATGTTAATAAAGCAGCAGCAGTAATTCCTGTGTCACTGGTAATTGCTGACATCCCATGCCTGTTTTATTGATCTGATGCTTTGACATCCAGGTGACAGATCTGTGCCTTGGAGCCACCAGCAGCTGGTGGAGTGACCAGCAAGTGATTTAGGACTGTCTTCAGCAAATTTTAGTTACCGACTGAATAGCTCAGTTCTGATGTATTTAAAAACATTAAACCTCTGCACTTGATTTTTAAAAGGTCCCAGCAGGAAAACACCCCGTGTTAGTGTGGCTGTGGCATTAATTACCAACAGCAGGGACACCAAGGCAGGGAGCTCAGGCTCCTGTGGTGGCTCAGGAGATCCAGGCAGAGAGGGAGATGTTGGTACACAAGTCCCTGCACACAGCAGCAGCCATAAGCCAGCAGCTTTGTGTACAAGCCTGATAAAAAATCAGATTGTTCTCACTACCTCTTCACTGGGTCCTTGCCCTTGGCTTGGTGAGCTGGGAAAGGAGTGGGCCCTGTGTGCTATTCAGAGCATGCCTGCTCTGCTCTGGCTGGATTTCTGTGCCTCACATAAGGCCCTCCTTTGTGAAGAATGCTTTTTCTTTCCTTTGTAAAAGATTTTTAGAAGCAGTAGGTAGTAAAGGGAGCACGATGCTCTAATTTAGCCTTGGTTGCAGAAATTGGGACTTGACGTATTCAGAGCATGCAAATCAACAGCAAAACTTGTCTCACTGCAATCCCCACGTTAATTTTCAGGAACTGCTGGAGAAAGTAAGAGTGACCCATCTTAGAACATCACACAGCTGACACTGAACATAGCAGACACCTGATTTCTCCTTTCTCATGGGGAAGTTTCAGGCTGCCCCAGTCTGGGTACAGCCACCAAGCAGCTCCCACACAAGCCTTGTTCAGGCCCTTTCGAGGCATTAATTCCCACAGAAATTAAATCTGGTGCATCAGATAATCCTTTCTGGTTATCTCCAAACTCTCCTCCCTGCAAAGCCAGCAGGGGACGCTCAGACTAGAAACAAAAGTCTCTTTCCTTGTGGCCGTAAAACACAAAATAAATAAAACAAAAATCAAGGTCAGCCTTTTTTCCAGGCTGCTAAACAGAGCCTGCAGATGGAAAGGAACAAATGTCCAAGAAATATTGCTCATACTGCCCCAGATGTAGGAGGAAATGGCTCCCTGCCTTAACAGGAGCTTTATTATGGCAGGATGCAAAGCCACCACCGGCTCACTGCCATGGGACTGCTGTCCTCTGTCCTCTTCTGAGAGCTCAGGGACCCTGCTGTCTCCTGTCCCCTTCTGAGAGCTCAGGGACCCTGCTGTCCCCTTCCCAGAGCTCAGGGACTCTGCTGTCCTCTGTCCCCTTCTGAGAGCTCAGGGAAGAAACATCCAAGGTTGGTTTGAGCCTCAGGGAACCCCTTCTCAACTGATTCCCCAATCAGTGCAGTAGAGGATTTTTAAATTCCAAAGGGAAAAAAAAACCACCANTGCTATTCAGAGCATGCCTGCTCTGCTCTGGCTGGATTTCTGTGCCTCACATAAGGCCCTCCTTTGTGAAGAATGCTTTTTCTTTCCTTTGTAAAAGATTTTTAGAAGCAGTAGGTAGTAAAGGGAGCACGACGCTCTAATTTAGCCTTGGTTGCAGAAATTGGGACCTGACGTATTCAGAGCATGCAAATCAACAGCAAAACTTGTCTCACTGCAATCCCCACGTTAATTTTCAGGAACTGCTGGAGAAAGTAAGAGTGACCCATCTTAGAACATCACACAGCTGACACTGAACATAGCAGACACCTGATTTCTCCTTTCTCATGGAGAAGTTTCAGGCTGCCCCAGTCTGGGTACAGCCACCAAGCAGCTCCAACACAAGCCTTGTTCAGGCCCTTTCGAGGCATTAATTCCCACAGAAATTAAATCTGGTGCATCAGATAATCCTTTCTGGTTATCTCCAAACTCTCCTCCCTGCAAAGCCAGCAGGGGACGCTCAGACTAGAAACAAAAGTCTCTTTCCTTGTGGCCGTAAAACACAAAATAAATAAAACAAAAATCAAGGTCAGCCTTTTTTCCAGGCTGCTAAACAGAGCCTGCAGATGGAAAGGAACAAATGTCCAAGAAATATTACTCATACTGCCCCAGATGTAGGAGGAAATGGCTCCCTGCCTTAACAGGAGCTTTATTATGGCAGGATGCAAAGCCACCACCGGCTCACTGCCATGGGACTGCTGTCCTCTGTCCTCTTCTGAGAGCTCAGGGACGAAAATCCCCCAGTCTTGCAACCCTTCCCACTGCATCCAGACACGAAGGTGCATTTACACCCCCTTGGCTCTCTCCTTCTGCCCTCCTTCCACCAACAGGCTCCTTTTCTAGTTAATTTTTTTTGTTTTCACTATTTATTTAATTTAATACCTTAGAAAAGCCAGGTCATAAGCCATCTGATGACTTTGTAAATGCAGAGGGCCAATGTTGTGGAACAGACAATCTAATGACATAGTGTTTAGTGTTCCCTAAAGCGGGAGACAGATGAAGAGAAACGGTGAACCGGCAACCTTAGCATAATTAAGACAAGCCTGAGTGCTTGCTGGAGTGCCATTACATTAATCTCACATCGCTGGCACCTGGCTAAAATTTATGCGATATGGAAAAAGGGCCTTTCCCACTGACCTTGATGAGACACTGGTATTTATCACGTGAGGAGCAGGCAAGGATGCCGGGTGGGAGGGGGTGGACAATGAGCAGCCCGGGCTAAAATCTGCTTACACCTGAAATTTTAAACCACACTACTCCTGTACAGTAGCTGCATCTGGCAACTGTAATCAATCAATACACTTTTGTATTACCAGAACACCACAGAAGAAAACAGCAGAGCCACCCAGGCTTTCAGCACAGCCTTGTGAAGCTGAAACTCAGAGCGGGCAGATTTTTTCAGAGGGGCAGGGTTGCACAGCCAAGAATTCACTCTTAGGTTTTGAAATTCTCCTACTGTGAAATAAAATGAAACTTGTACACAAAACTGTTGGAAGAACACCTCTGCACTAAAATTATATAGTGTATGTAACAGCACAAAATTAACAAAATTACATGATTTGATGCATTTTATGATGTTCTAAAAGTACAAAAAAAAAAAAAAAAAAGAGGGGGATCAAATTTGAGGACAAATATTTGCTTCCTACAGGAAAAAAAAAATCCATATAAAACCTCAAAGTATTATAATAAAACCAACTGAGAGTCCCCTGCAGCCTGCAACAGCAGTGACTGTGACTGCAGACACTGGCTATAGGCAAAGCTGGACCCAAGACCTCAGATTGGTATTTCCCTGCCAAAGCAACACCTCTGTTTCCATTTCACAGACTGAACTGAACCCAGGGCTAGCAGAGGGTAGGCAAGCAAAGGATTCACTGCACCAAGTTCAGAATGGTCATTTCTTCTGAGAAACTGTCATTGGAAACATTTCCTAAAAGTCAGGAAGGAAAACCACCAAAGCATATTTCTTCAGCACTTATATTTTTATCTCTTTTTTTCCCAGAGAACAAAAGGAGATCTCTTTGGGGTCTGTGTGTGCAGTTGTGGTGAAATACCCTCACACATTCCGAGTTGTTGCTTTGTGTTCTTCAGCTGAAAACCCAAGAAACAAGAAAATAATTTGTGAAAGGCTCTAGTGTGACTGAAACAAGGTAAAAAGGGTGTGTGGTTTTATCCTTCTGCATTCAGTCACAAGCTTGGTGACAGTTACCAGCAAAGCAATAACATATGCTAAGGCTTGTGCCATTTACACTGCACCACTGGTGCTGCCTGCTATTATAATCTATTATTATTATTATTGCAGCAGGAGATCTCTCAGATTCACCACATGGCAAGTTTTGCCTCCTTACCTGCAGGTTCTCCCCTGCAATTCCAGCATGGGCACCCTTCTCTAAATAAAGTTTCTTCAGAGGGTATTGCCTGAGGACTTGGAAAAGTGCCTTTCTGACCACCCTGCTGCAGAGACTTGCCCCTCAGTCACCAGTTCACACCCCAGCAAAAACCATCACATCCCTGACAAAAACCTCTCAAACACACCAGCTCACCTTCCTCTTTGCATGAGACACCAAAGAAAGGGGATCCAAAACATCCCTCAGCTTCTGTTGTCAGTGCCAAAATGCAGAGCTTTCATTTTTAAACTGTAATCAAACAAACATGAAAGTCAATGGTTTCCCACAGATCTTGTCAAAGACAAGGATGCTGCTCTGATGAAGTAAAGGCAAAGAAACTGTGACCTATACTTGTAAGAACACTAAGCAAGCAAAAAAGAAAAATGTAATTGATTTCTGATGGGTAACTGCTACACCCAGGCCAGGTTTTTTTCTCCCTGGGGAATGCCTCTTCATAGATGAAATAAAAAAAAAAAAACAACCAAAAACAAAATCCCACATTATTTTAATCCCTGCAGGAGTATTATTTCAGGGAAAGGAATAAACTCTAAGCAGCATGGATTTTCAGCATCCCAACAAAAGCACAAGTTACTTCAAAAATGGGAATGAAGGAGGATTTGCTGGAGTAGCTCTGAGCCAAGGCTGCATGGCAAGAGCCACCTTCCCTATCCCACAGCTCCAGGACTCAGCACAGGCTCCATCTCCCTGGCACAAGCCCAGATGTCTCCATCAAATTACACTCCCTAAGAGATAAAATCATAGTCCCTACCAGAGTCAGCATCTCTGAGCAAATAAGACAAGACTTGGTGTATTTCTGTTGCAACTAGAGTTGTGTTGTCAGACACAGAGTGTTCCTATCTGATCTGGCTTTCAGAGGCAGTGGTTTCAGACAGAAATTTGAGCTCAAATTTCAGGGAAAGGCCCTTAGACATGGCACTGCCTTCCTCCTGCTTCACCAAGCCCTCGTGGCAAGGCTTTAGGCTCCCTCTGAAAAATGACACTTTCTGTCAGAGCAACCAGCCCAGCTTCTCATCCCAACTCCTACATGCTTAGAATCACAGCTCTGCTGTTCAATAGAAAGGACAACTCTCCCATTAAAAAAAAAAGCACAAGGGTTTTTCTGATCCCCTCCCAGCACAAACATCATCGTGCAACACCCACCAGCAAAATTCAGCAAGGCCCATCTATTACAGCTCAAAGGAAAAAAAAAAAACAAAAACAAAACAACCAAACCCAAATTGGGATTTGCCAAAGATGGTAATAAGGGAAATGCCATGGCCTGCCCTGAATAAGCCTTCTATAAATATTAAATCACAAAGTTACCGTGTTATTTCTTATTCAGAATTTCTTAATTCCAGAGAATTTCTTAAGCCAGGTTTGAAGAAAGAAGTTATGAAGATTAAACAAAAATCATTTAAATACCTGAGCAATTGATTATTAATGATTCTGCAAATTTCCTTACAACAAATTTATTTTGATCAAATCCTGTTCCTGCTAAATCCAGGGACTAACCTTTGTGAAGTAAACATACACGAGGTTTTACTCAAACAAATATTGCTTCCTTCATGTGACAACAGGAGCCTGCAGAAGGCAGTGGGTGAGCCAAATGGTGCAATAATGACAAGGACACCACAGCTGATGGCATGGCAGGCAAGCAGCATCCTTCACATGCCAACTTCATCCAGTCTGCCCTTATTCCACAACACCATGTTCACCTGATGGCTCTCTGCAGGGGTGCCTTCTTCCCATGCACACAGCCTGCAGGCAACTGGACATACCTAAACTCTGCCTTCCCTGGTGCTGCTCTCCAGGCTTCCTCTCCCTGCTGGAAATATTTTGGCCAAAGTCTTGTTTTTAAACTGGTGCCTGAGAGAAAGGCTCAAATGGAAACATTATCCTGTGGAAAGAGTGTAGGAGAGGAAGGTACCGTGAATAGCAAACGGCAACAAAGAGGAACTATTTGCACATATCAAAGTTGCCATTCAGCCTGTGTTAATCAACAGGTTCAGATAAGCCTGAGTCCTTCTCACGGGACAGGCTCCACCAGACCTTCCAATTTAAATAACCTTGTTTATAACTCCTTTTCATCGGTGCACAAAAACTCCATTTTCTCTCTTTCTTGCTCTCCCTCTCTCTTTGTTGGTGCTGTTTACTCCCAAGTCTGTCTCTGAGCTCTCTGTCTAATTAGCTCTTGATAGATCTGCTGCCCTGTTTCCACAAACATTTAATTCTGCCGTCAGTCCCATTTACATTACAGCATGTTGCATTGTCTTTTACCAACCTAATTTTGTTTGAGCGAATGTAAATCCCATTAAGCAGTCACTATATACCTATTAGACTGTGGCATATAAACTCAAAACCCCTCCTCATTTATAGGAGTGAACAGAAGGCCTAATTCATAAAGGATTTCTAGGACATTGCAGTTTGTGCTTTGTCACAAACCACAGAAAATTCTTAAAGGCTGCAAAACTCTTTTCTTCAAGGTAATGTTGTTGAGCTGCCCAAACCTCAACATGTTCCAGCCACTGCATACCAACAATAATGCTTTTATAATTCTAATGAGTCCCCAGGAAGTGCTCACTAATTAGAGCAGCGATTTAAAGTTGTCATTATGAGTTGTTCTACGTCTACACTGGATTTCACTTCATTTTTTTGTTGGAGAAGAATACTTGGGTAAAGTATCCAACTGTAACAAAACAAACTCTTGACACATCCCTCTTTTTCCTAAGCTAGCTACCACAACATGAGGAAAGAAAAGTCTGCATGAAACTCATGGAGGTGATCAAAAAGGTTTTGAAATTTCACCTGGAGTGAACTTTCACTCCAAATACCATCTTCCTTTCGCCAAAAACCTTAACAGCTCAGATGGAGTCAACTCTTGACTGAGTTTTTCCTCAGGAAATCTTCCCAGCTCACACAGGGCAAACCCAGGACTTTCCCAAAGTGCCAAGCCCAGCCTGGTCATTCCCATTTCCCCCATTACAGGCCAAAACAGCAGGAATATTTTGAAATGTTCAGAGCCCATCACCTGTACGACCTGCAGCTGCCTCCTCAGCCCTCCCTGCCAGTCTGACACAGCACTAAGTGAACGAGGGCTCTCTTCAGAATCACATGGACGCTTGGTGCTGGACACTGGCAGCAGCCTGGAGTCTCAAATTTGTGGAGGAGTCTTGCCCAACAAGTGCAAAGCCCAAACAGCAACACTGCTCCTGCCAGAGCAGTCTGGAAGGACTGGTTCCAGCAGCTGACACTCTCCTCACACTGCAGCAAACCCTCCAAGTCACAGCTCAGTAGCAGCAAGAGGTAAAAATACTCGCAGAGATAACGAGCAGGCACCAGGAAACCCAAAGCACCAGGAAACAACCCGCTCTTCAAAATGAAGTAAACTTTTCCTTAGTCACTGAATGGATATTCCATTACTCATCCACTTGTCCACTTGCTACTGTCATGTACTCATTTAGCTGCGTGGTTCTTATCAACCGTAATGCCTTATCAAGCACAGCTCCTTTACAGAATAAAAGCTTAGGACGAGGGCTTTCACAATCTCTGTCATTACACAGATGATCTGAAAGGATGAAACAATTACTAGCATGCCAGTAAGCACACAGAAGTGTACCCATTTGCTAATAATTTTGCCTATGGCTCATATGCAATCAGAAGTACTATCTGTAATTACACCAAATGGAATATATAGTTTTCAGTGTAGTTAAAATTTTTAATTTCAACATTATAAATAATCAAACAAGCTCAAATAGATGCTTTTCCCCCCATGTCCATACTTATTTTACCCATAGCCTAATTTTGAAGTCAAGAACACAAAAGGCAGAATAACACTGCCAGGTGTATGGTACAAACCTGCCTTTCTGTGGCACAGTGCAAATTTCTTTGCCACAACATATGCTTTAATTTTAGACAATGGCCTGACCTGAAGTCACAGCTCATATTCAATGGATCTAGCTGATCAGCACTTCCCCACTGAGGGAAACAGGCAGAAGTGAAAAGGAACGAATAGAAGGGAAGGCCATTCCACTTGCAGGATTCCCAGGTGACTCAAACACACGCCACCCCCCTCAAGCTGGCTCCTCCAGCCCCCACAGTCACCTGCTCAGCTTGGGAACAACCAGTTACTTCTTAATTCCTACCTGGGGTTAACAGCTCTCCTCACTGAACTGAGACCATGGCAGATTGTCATCCTCTGCTGCACAAAGGTTGTCATCTGCTAAATGAAATACCAGAACTCTGGAGCACATCAATGTCAGTCCCAATGCTAATCGATCCTTAATGTCCAAACAGGCCGGTGATTGGCACTAATTTGTTAATTATGGATTACCAAATCCCTTGGGAGGCTAAATCAGTGTGATGTACTTCACTGTGTTACTACAGCACAAAGTCTTTCAAAGGTTACCTGGCTCTGACACAGCCTTCAGAAATGTTATTCTTCACAGACAGTTGGTCAGTCAAGTAATACACACAACACAGACTACACTGGAAATCTTACAAATCTATTCCAGTGCCTCTGAAAGCAAATTTAAAAGCCACTTTTACATGTCACCTGCAAGTGACTTGAGTGCAAATGAAATTTGACACCGTGGTCTCGCATCCAGAGCTACACATTCTATGCTGAAATATTCCAGATTCCATGAAAATGAAAGCCTGCAACTTCTATGGCAGTTCTACAGAGCTCAGAAACATGTCTTGAGTCTGCTTTGCCTCCTGGAGATAGGAACTTTAATACTGGTTTTGTTTAAACCAGAGCTCAACTACTGCTATCTGCTTCCATTAATGTTAAATGAAGAGCTTCATGATATGTTTAGGCAGCTTTCTCCACTAAACCCAGTGAAATTCTCACCTTTGGGGGCAAACCCTAATGAAAACAGCAGATAATATTGTAAGAAAAATCCAAAGCCTTTACCTTAGTTCTAATTTGGAAAATAACTGAACTTGAATGGTTCTTCAGTCTATCTTTTGTTATCATTAACCCCTAAAACAGCACAAAATTTCTATAAATCACACCTAGACAATTTGGAGCTCCAGTCAGCTGAAATTCTGCAAGATGTGACTGGGATCAAGACATCTGGGATGACTGGGATCCCTGTCATCCCCTGCTCATTGTGAGCATCATGTTGCACACAGATATCCACCCACATGTTCCTTGCTGCAAGACAAACCAAGCTGCTCTCCAGGCACAGACAGTGACAATTTGCTGACAGAAGAGATCAGGGATAATGCAAGTGGATATTTTCCCAGTGCTCCCCTGGCAGGGTGATGTTTCCTCCCTCCTGGTTCCTGGTTGCTTACCTCTCCACAATCCAAGACCATTGTTCCTGTGACAAATTGTCTTCTACCTTATTAAAATTGTATCTTTAAACACAAACACGAAACTCCAGTGTTTCTGGCCTAATACCTTGGCATCAATACGAGCTCACACTAATCCCATCACCTCTTCTTGGACTCTGTACCTGATGCTGTAAACCAAAACACATTTTAAAGGTTTTCCACACAGCAGTTTGCAGCAAAGTCAGTGAAGCTCTGAGAGAACAGCAAGAAGTTATGGAAAAACTGGTTTATTTTTATTGGGACCATACATTGAAATCCTAAGTTTCTGATCTCAGAAATGTGTTTCATCTGTCAACAAACACAGCTTTCAGCTTTCCACCTCAGACCTTTCTAGAAAAAAATTTGGGGTTGGATTTTTTTCTTTCCAAAAGCATTTGAAGTTTTACTTCATCCTCTGTTCTTTTTATCCTCACTGTCATCTACACATAATTTATACTGTCACTATATACTGTCTCTCTACCATGTATTATTTTTTCTTTTTACTAAATATTAAAGATTCACCTTTCAAAATAGCCACCTTCCAGTGATCCCTTCTTGCCTCGCTTTAAAGAGATTCATGCTATGTATGTGTGTTTTGCCTCGTGCCTTTTTGTGTTTTCAAATCCACATTTGTGCAGATGCAGAGTAGAGGACACTGCAAGGAGAGAACCACGCTCTGCAGGCTGCACATGTGCACACCCCACCACCAGAAACAAACACTTTGGTTATGCTCACGCTGCTGAAAGAGAGAGGTCAGCAAGTGAACAGCCAGAAGGGCATGGTGGGGTGCTAAGTCTTGGAAACCTCTTCGAGGCAGTCTTTTAGCAGATTGATTTTCATGTGCCTCCAGGCTGACACGAAGCCACGCGTGAGAACCCCTCTCGGTTACCCAGTGAACTGGGTCATGTGTGACAGTATTAGTTAGATGGTCCTTGGATGTGACAGCAGAGAGGGAACCAGCTGTCCAAGGCTAATGTGCCATCTGTGCCTAAAATATTCTGCCAATTGTGTTGGCAGAACATAAAAAGTGTGTCCCTTTATCGGGCTGTAAATCACAAGCAGGTCTTGCACGTTGTCAATTAAACACTGATATATTGAGTGGCCCGGATGCTTCTTTGACTTCCAGACTTTTGAGTGGGACATTTGGTAGTGTGACCACTACAGAGGTCATTAGCTACAAACTTAAAGCCCCAAAACAGCCTGAACAACTCCCCAAGTGACAGTTCCACAGTTTACTGCCACACAGGAAAGTATTCAGCAGTTCCATTTGGTATTGTGCTTAACTACTTGGGACAAGGGAAAAAAGAAGCACTCGTGGCAAAACAAATTATAACAGATTTCATTATGGTATTTGTCATACTTCTGAGAGACTGGGTTGAGCATTTTTCCATCTCTCTAGTTTAGAATCAAAGGCAAAGACTCACATCCTGCCTTTTCACAACTTGTGTTTTAGTGGAACAGTGGGCAGAGAGTTGGCTGGACTCAGCTCCCAGACAGCTGCAAGGCTCAGGTAATGGAGCTCACGGGCTCCATCACATTCTTCCACCAGTGCTTAGTCCATGCAGGCCAACACACAGGTCAGACAGCCCCCTGCAACAGCTCAGGGACTGCAGGGTCAAGCATCATCACCAGCTGCTGAAAGCATCATTAGACAGCAGCTCAGCCTGTGCCTGGAGTCCAGGCACAGCTGGAGCAGATGATAGAGAGAACTAAGAGCATGGCATGCACCAGCACCTCTCCCTTCTCAGCAGCCTCCCAACAAATCCCAGCCTCTGCAGCCAGATGTGGCTTTGCACATTTCTTTCACACTGCCACATTATGGTGTGTGATCACCACCTTCCACCCAGCTCCTCGCACAGAAATGTGGTATCTGTAACGTGATGCACAGATCTGCACAACAGACAAATGCTGTGCCCATGGAATCGCCTGGAATGCCAATGCAAACAAAAAACAAGGGCAGACTGAACACTGAAACCAGTTTCTAGAAGAGAGTCTCCTAATAAACACCTACTGACTGGGGTAAAGGAACAAGACACTGCTACGTTTTCAGTTGCCATGCATGGTACTTTAGATAGATAACCAAACAGCATCTAAATTGAGAAGGAACTACATTTTATGGCATTCTCCTTGGAACTGACAGTACCACAAAATGTAAGGCAAAACCCTGATCCTTATATTGGAAGTAGGAATAGCTGATGGTTAGCCAATCTATTTTTCTTTATTTTTGGTTTAATTTGCTGATAGTACAGTGTGATCTCTTTCCCCTTTTAAATAAGAGAACAACACAAAGGAGTTCAAAAGTAAGTTTGCTGTACTCCTTAAGTGTCTTTTAACAGCAAGAAAGAGTTTGATGTGCCTTGTGTGACTGGTTCCCTAGTCCTTGTTGTCTTTCTGCACACAGTAGTGAGAAGTGATCAAACTCAAACACAGGTATTTTCCTCAGATCCATGGAAACCAAACAACTCTACTGCAGATTACTGCAAGACACCACTTTTATGCTGCTTTGCCATGAGCTACTGCTGAAGGGAAGTAGCATCAGTAACTGGAAGAAGCTTTGGTATCTCTACAGAGAAGCCATTTAGCTTACATCAAAATAAATACAATATGCTAGTGCTTAAAATAATAAATTAAAAGAAAACTTTCAAGTACAATGAACACCTGTTGATTCTGATCACATCTTTTCTGGGAACTGAATCCCCACAGACCAGGCAGTGTCTGTTGCCCAAGCAGAAGGAAAAGCAGGGAGTTGGGCTTCCATGGGGCAACAAGGTGGAGCTGGGGGAAGAACTCTGGAGAGACAACTTTCACAATGAAATCTCAAATTGATCCATAAATGCACCTTTTCTCATTTTGGTGAGAAGAAAAAAGACAAGAGGAAGGTTCCTTCAAAGCCCCTTTCCAGCTCAACTGCATCTGCATTCACCTGCATATTAAATTCAGATGTCTGAATGGAGACTGGTTTTTTTTCCCCTGGAAATTATTGCACCAATATCTCTGAACATCTTCCAGTACTTGTACTGCAAGAAAAATATGAAGACAAAATCATTATTGCACTTAACTGGTGTTTTTCAAAACCATCATCACCACTAGGAAAAGAAGCAAGGGCAATTTTCCAGGTACCCATTGCATCCTTAATTCACTGTTGTCCTCCACTGTCTATCTGTGACCAAAACAGTGCTTTGTAGCCTGTGTGAAACTCTCTTCTGCAAAATAAGTTACTTTCATTGAGTTAGCCATTCCTAAGGCTTTTTAGTAAGTATTTCTAAATTGTAGAGCCACTAAAGAAAAAAAATATGAAAGGAAAACAAACCCTAAAATTCTCGGTCACAGACTTGAGAGTAAGGAGTAGGAAATTCAGAAAACAACAATTCTTGAGAAGGTTTTCTTACCAAAAAGTAAGACCAAGGGAAAGTCAGAGACATGAGTGCCACAAAATAAAATCTATTAACTAGTGGTGGAAAAGTCATGCTATTTTTCTTTAATTTTTTTCTTTCCACCTGTGCTTGAGCTATTTGCATGAGAACCACAATTTGTGTTGGACTGGGCAGTGAACCACTGAACAGGCACTTTCAATCCATCTTTCTGTCTTCCTGTGCTTATTCTGACAGCTTCCTGCTTTTCTCACAGACCTAATTCCTAGTTCTTTGCCAGCCAATAATACAATTTCAAAAATGAAACGGGAGGAATGGGATTAAGGATGAGTTTACAGAAGGAAAAATCCATATGGCCTTGCAACACCTACTGCCAAAAATCACTCCAGAGCAGAACATCACAATGCTGTCTGGTATTCCCTACCTGGGCCAAACGCAGGAAAATATGTGAGAACATCATCTGCTGGCAAACACCAAGTCTTTAAATGAGAATTAAACATCATGGAATACTTCAGAGGTTGCTGAGAGGTCCTCATCATCATCAGCGTGCCGGGAGGTGGAAGAAACTGGGTTTAGCCTGAAGCAGAACAATTTTTAAAGATTCTATAACATGAAATTGACATCTACTTTCTGGTTTTTCATGTGCAGCTCAGTTAAGAGAAGGAAAAAGGGGCACATTCATATTTGGCTTTTCTAACACTGAAGCAGAAGCTGTGGCAAGCATTAATCCTGGGTAGCTTTGCTCTACTTCAGAAAGAAATAGATATGCATGTAATTTTTATACAGAAAATACATTTAACCATGGAAAACAGAAATTCCAGCATTACTAGTTTTACCATAGGATGGCATTAAAAAGAATTCTGATTATAGTTATTAACAGCATTAATCACTGAAATGGAAACAGTCACCAAAACAGCTAAGCTAGAGATACTGAAAGCCATTAAAGTAAATGTGTTTTTCTGAAAAAGGTGATCATTTCAAGTGAGCAGATCTCACTTGAGAATAGTCAATAACCCCAGGGAGGCGTCTGCGTTACTATGAATGGCACCTCTTTGCTTTATACCCAGTGGGCACATTAATTTCTAACAAAACACAGTGTTGAAGGGCTGAATTATTTATCTGTCAGGAGTCTCAAGTGCATCAGATAACACTGTATGCTTGTTTCAGTCATTCAAGCCCAACTCCAGTACTTAAGGAAATCAAAACTATGTGCTCAGATCATTTTGCAATGATTTGTTAAGAGGACAAATCAGATTGCTCCTCCAGAAGAACCTTCACTTGACCAAATTAAAAACAATGTTAGATTCATCTACTATAAAGCACTCTTTCTATGGAAAAACTTCTTTTAAAAACAGAGACAAATGGCAGCTGGGCACTGAGTTCCCACTGCTACTTGAGCCTAATTCTCAGCAGGGCATATGGAAATCTCCCATATGACTTTTTTCACTGGACTGCCAAATACTCCTTTTGCATTAATTTTCAGATCAGCACGTGGCTCTCGCATTCGCCACAAACAAAAAGCACACGACGTGAAAGGAAAGAGGCCACTACGGACAGTTCACAACCACAGGTGGCTGGAAATGCTATAAATGTGCACCTCTGCTTTCACCAGGCACGAATAACCAACAGGATCTGCCTAAAACACAGGAAACATCCACTTATTTTCACATGCTCTGCCGGATCCTGAGCGATTTCTCTGGAGAGCTCCGATCGCGGCTGATCGTTGCCAGCCATGTGAGCTGGGTCATTGTTATTCCCCGCTTTATTTACTCCTTTTTTTTGATAGAAAATGTGGGAGGAAAGCATTCAGCATTTGTAGAGAGACACTTGTGCTCTGTTTGAGACACAGCAGTAATGACCCTGCATTATTCTCAGATCACATCCCCAGTAATATCTGTGCCCCATCCCTTGCAAGCCACCAGGATGAAGAGTGGACTGCAGGAACACCTGACTCAGGCACCAATGAGCTGGGTTAGCTGACAGACATTTGTGCTGTGTGAGGAGATCAGGCAGTATTTGGGCAACCCCTGCCTTCCCCCAAGAGTTATGCTGATCTTCAGCCAAGCCAACTTTATTGACAGTAGTTCCTTTACACACAACAGAACGCCTTTGTTCTTGGCCCCACAATTTCACTACAGTAGGTCCTGGATTAGATCAGCCTGGTTGCTACTGGCATTTGATTTACAGAAAACAGCTTTTCTCCTATGTGTGCATGGCCTCTGCACCTTTTATCCACATCAGCTGCTGGAGCCAGTTGGGGGATGCCTTTTCATCAGCAAATTGTTTCACCTAAGCAGCAGCTTCAAAAAGCGGGTTAATTTGCACTCTTCAAACATAATCACTTTAAAAAAGGAAAGGACTCATTACTTTAGTGATGTTTCCTGGTCCATTGCACCATTGTTGGAAACTCTGTCAGTAAACAAATTACATCTAACACTGTGCCCTTCTGCTAAACAGATCTCCTGAGAATATCTTGTTATGCATAATGCTTTCTTTCACGCCTCTGTATCTGGCAGAAGAACACAAGTATCTCTCCACAAATGCTGAATACTTTTTCCTCCCATATTTTCTATCAAAAAGAAAAAAAACGAGTAAATAAAGTGGAGAATAACTAAGCTCAATACTCTAACTTGCCTTTCAAGTGGCAATATCAAAGAAAATGATTTTTTCCTATAGTAGCAACCACTTCTGGTACTTAAGCCCACACAGAGAAAAAGGATCAATCTTCAGAAAGTGCTGAGGATCCCCTGCCTACAAAACAAATAGAGCACGTACTTTGTAGATGCCTCCACAATTGGGTGTTGCAGTATTTGTGACTATCCACACACTAACTAGGTCCAACTACCAGGTTTACCCAAGGAGGAAGCTAAAACCCAGAATTACGGGCAATTTTCCTGTTAATTGACAGGAAACAGATTTGTTTCTGGGAAATCACTGCTGCAACACTGTTTGAATATGATTTTAAAAGGACAGATGGAACTTGCAAAGCATACTGAAAGCTCTGTTGGCAAAACAATAATTCTTGTGAATTAAATCCATCACTAAGTTGAAGGCTTCCCCCTCCCCCAGTAAGCTCCTCACTCACCTCGAGGGTTCTTCAAAAATTATTGAATTTGTGTACTTCTTGCTGTATCAAAATTACAGCAATTAGTGAGAATTAGAATGGACAAACAATTTGCTTTGACTCCAGTGGGCTTAGACCATTGCTACAGTTATGGTAATTTAAATGGATTATCCCATGTGGAGTTTTGCATCAAACCAACCATCTCCCCAGAATGTCACCAGACAGATGCTGCAGCAGGAGGTGAACACACCCCATACCCCAGGCAGCAAGAGACAGCCCTGGTGATCCTCCTGCCCAGCACAGCAAGGGTCACCCTCCATGCCCACAGCTGTTCCCAGCAGGAGCTGTGGGATGTCAAGTGCTCTTGGACACTCACCCCAACAGCCATCTCTTAACCACAGGGCACTTGAAAATGTGAACCCTGAAGAGTCTGTAAGGCAAGTGCATGATAATAACACTTCCCAAGACAGCTCTATTTTTTTCCAAAAACAAACATATTGGAACCCCCCCAGCCTTCACACAGCATGCTCAGATTTCAAATTAATAGTATTTGCCTTCAGCCACTGCTGGCATCACACAAAACAAGAGTGTATGCAAGGCAGGGATGGGGGAGAAGGGAGACATCTCCTGAGGAAAGATATTATACACTGCAAAACAAAATGATTAATGCACGACCTAGGTAAGAACAAACTTACCAGGGAGAAGAACTACAGAGCTACAGAATTTTCACTACACAACAGGAAAATAGTCCCATTATTGTGTTTCCCCATCCTGTGAGTGGATGTACAGAAGGAGAACAGGAATCCCTTGAGTAATCTCCCAGACCTGCAAGAAACCAGGAGGAGCTTGGAAACATGATAGGCAATTCTAGACAGAACATCAACATAAGGAAAACCTGAATTTCATCTGAAGCCCTGCTTTAGGGGTTTGAGTGAGACCCAGCATTAGGTATAATGTATGGAGGGGAACCCTGCCCACTTCTGCTGACTAAAGGAGAAGATTTCAAGAGAAAAATCAGTCATCAAGAAAACAAAAGGTCAAAGAATCGGAAAGGACTACCAGCAAAGGAATGGAAGAACAGCAAAATTTCTGTGTCTGTGGCACAGAAAGACTTTGCCATACTTAGCAAGTAGGGCACTACCAGAGTAAGCATGCAGAGAGCAGTGAACACACCACTCAGCAGCAGAATGCTCCCATGGAAAGAACTAGAGAGACAACATAAAACTTCCAAACAGGCAGAAGAGCCTGATAAAAACCCCTATATTTAGCTCGTATTTATTACTGTGAGTCATCAAGGACATCCATGAAACATCAGCAGGTCTTCACAGTTGCTAGCAAAGCATTTTGAGTGACCCTTCAGAGTCCAGTGAAATCTCTGGGACAGTTTGTTTTCCAGCTGCCCTTCAATTCCGAAAGGGCAGCCCATGGTAGGCTTCACAAACACTGGCATGAATTCTTCCAACTTCAGCGGGCCCAAAACCCTGGAAAAGTCAGCACCAGAGTGACAGGAACTGCCAAGACCCTCAGGCTCAGGCCAGCACAGAGCTGCTGAAATGAAAAGTGATGTTCACAAATCACTGTGCAACCATCTGAGTGCAATTTGTGCTCTGCTTTGTGAGGCAAGCCGAGGGCTTTGCAGAAAGTGAGCTGCTAAACATTATTATTATTACATCCAGGTATCCATTATTACACCCACTATAATATCTGCCACAGGGGTTAGGAAGAGAGAGAGATCAGCTAGGACAGAGACAGGAAGGAAAGATGGAGTTATACCCCACAAAGACCTTTTTAAAATACAGTGGTTTGCCTCTAACTTTTGAAAATCAGAGTGTAGCTTGCTAACAGGTCTTACAGCAAAACCCACCCATGCTAAGTGAGGAAGGGGTTTCCTTCCCACTGTTTTCAATGGAGTGGTTACAGGATCAGAGGCTGCTCTCAAAGCCTGTCAGGACTCCATCCAGAGCATGGAAGCATTGGGCTGACCTCCCTGCTGACCTGCTCCTTCCTTTTCCATTTTTTTTGTTGATGCAAGGTCCCATCTGGATGAACCTTTGGGAAAGACATCTTGAAAAGGCACTTTAAAAGGGAGCAAAAATGGGGATATGCAGCAGATGAACATTTTGTCACGTTGGAAGAGACAACACAGGAAACAAATGCAGCATCACACAAGTGTGCCCTGCTAGTTCCTAGATCATGATCATCAACAGCTTTGTTCCAGCTACAAAAGGTGTGTTTTGGAGATGGCTATTTCAAGGCAGGCACCAATCATTTTTAATTGCGTCAGGCTTATTTACTGACTTTGTACTGCATTTTTTCCTTGGACAAGTACACCACTAGAAACAAGAAAAATTAAAAAGTGCTGCTTTCCTGATGCAGTGGGTAACACTGCATGTATTCCTAATGTCTCCATTCAGTCCTTCTGACAAGACACATTGACGTAAGAGTAATCAAAACACACACCATGTCCCTCAGCCACTCTGACACCCGTCCTCAGTTACAGCTCAATATGTGGTGAGCCAAAAATGATGAATGCCAGAACTGTGAGTGCTGAACAGGATATCTAATACTAGTAGTGAAAAGCAAAATGCATCTGAATATGAATTGGTATTCTCAAATTAAGCAGCTCTGATTTTGATAGCTAGTAAACATATTTATAATCATTCAGATGCTAAAATATGTGCTTCTAGTCCTCGGATGAATAAACACAAAAGCTGTGCCTGTTGATAAGTACTTACCCGTTCATTTCTTTAGTTGGAATACAAATCATACTTTTAACTATTTTTCTTTCTTTTCTTTCTTTTAATTAGAGAGGCCTAAGACTCCTTCAGCAAGTCTATATCATTGTAACACCACCACTGACTATGAATGGTGCATGAAGCCATTATATACAATTCCACTGGAGTTTTTCTGACAGCAGCATTTGACACAGAGATAAACCCTCTTCAGTGCATTTGCCACTTGGGTTGATCAATAGCCTAGTTAATTTCTTTATATATTTTTAAATGCAGATTTATTCCCAATTCAGCAGTTTGTACGTGTACCGTATTTTAATTATAGCCATAAATAATACCGGTTGGTGTGGTTAAAAGCTTGGAGAGGGGAGGAAATAAAAATAAAAACAACCAAAAAATAGAAAAACCAAAGAAAGAGGTAGTTAATCACAATTTTTAAGGGACGTGTTTTCAATGGATAAATGGCAGAGCAGGAAAAAGGAAGAGACTATGCAGCAATTTAAACCTACAAGCACTTGGAAAAAAGGATCTCTTGGCATGAAACCACCTTCCTTGGAGTCTGAGCAGGCTGAATTTTACCTCCTGTGAGTTTTGGAACCGACGGAGCTGACAAGGGAGGTCAAATATAGCAATATAAGTATGCGTTTGAACACAACAATTTATCTAAAGAATAAAAATGCAACTGCTCCTACAATTGGTTCCAAGATCTTCCACAAAGGCAAGGAGGAGAAGGAAGATGTCCCTGCATGGCCACCACCTGCCCAGCAGCACTGACACTGCTGGCAGATGCCATCCGAGGCACTGGACAGAACCAGAGGATCGCTGGTGATGATCAAGAGGAGCTGGTGAGCACTGACTGACAAAGATCTAAGAGGCAGAGAAGTGCTCTCAGCCTCAAAGGTCAGAGGCCCTTTACCCAAACAGAAAAACTCCAGAGGAGCTAAAAAACCATGGTACTTTACAGAGCAGGTGAAGGATTCTTAACCACTGCAACGTTTCTTCACCACTCTGACAAGAGCTGAGGTGATTTACCTTCCTCCTCAGGCAATTAAAGTACCTAAAACTGCCCCTAAATACCTGACCCCATCTGAATTCCTCAGTCTTTGGAAGGTTTGTGATGTTGCTTAGCATTATGTATTTAAGTATGGCACTACCTGGAGGTTTCCAAGTCAGTCTCACAAATACACACAGTATGCAAATCAATTGCCCATAAATAAATAAAACCATCAAATTTCCTCTATAATAATGAGATATGGGGAAATAAATATCAGTCCCTGAAAATACTGTTTAGTCCTTTCATTATTTTTTTTTCTTTGCCATATGGTTTTGGAGCCTTTCATTTTTACTTCTATTACATGACCTCCATGAATGTGATGTCCAGAAATTACCTTCAAGAAACGGGAAGGAAAAAAAAAATCCAACTACAAAGATTCTCAAAGAAAACTACCTAAGAGTAAGTAAGAGTCAGTGACTAACTAAGAGATACTTGGAATAGGAATGGGAAACACTAACAGCTGAATGCTACCACTAAAATTCAGTTGTTGCTCCTTTTTGCCCCACACACACCATTGGTGCATATGTCTGCAGTTGAAAAGTATGTGAACACGCACAGCTCAAAGGGCAAGAGCACTTCACAAATTTACACTGAATTCTTGGAAAAAACCTCCCACTCCCAAGTCCATGCACACCAAGAGCAGACCCCTCTGCCAGGAAAACTCACACCAGCCTCAGGTTTGGCTCCAGTGGGGCTCCTTCCTATAAATAAGAGGCTCAGCAGAATCAGAGCTGATGTAGAGACAAGGATGCTTTGCAGACTGGTTCTTTTTTCTTCAAATTGCATGATTAATATGAACATGAATGCAAAACTTCACAATCTGAATTAAAATTCAAGAGGAAGAGGGAAAATGTGACACCCTGCATTTTAAAGCATAATGTTATGCACAGACCGGACCGCTTTTACCAACCAAGCAAGACATGACATGAAGTTTAATAAATATTCAATAAAAAGGGAAGAAATATGAATTTGATGAAGTTTGCAGGCAATTAGAGCAATTTATTTCACTATTAACATGACAGACTAAATGGAAATCAGCTCTGGGTGGAAATGCAGTTTTACTGCCCAGCATTCAGATTGCTGTGTAATTAAATAATGAAACGGGTGAGGGGCATCCACGACCGGCTTCTCCAGCAAGGCAACCATCCATCAGAGCCCTGCCTCCTGCCAGCCCAGAGCACAGACAGCGTGTCAGAGGATGTGTGCCTGCCTGCCTGGGTCCACCACTGCGGGGAGGATTTCTCTCCACTCTGCAAAAAAGCATTTCCCACACAGCCAGCACACCCCTGCTCCTGCTGCACTGAAAACGCCGGCTGCACTTATGGCCTACCATGTTTAGTTCACTGCTTGTTTTCTTCATTAAGAAAAAATATTAATCATGCATTAGGAAAGTCAATATTTTATCCAATTTCAGGCTGAAACTAAAAAGCCATGACATTCCTTTTCCCCATGAACGCTCATTAAGAAATCAGGATTCTTCTATATCAGATCCTCTAGAAACAAACAAACAAAAAAGAGTCTGTGCTTAATTCACCACATGCAGCTCTTCAAGCTGCCAGGAGATGTGAGGAGGAGGGGTGCATGCTGATACTTCAGAACATGAAGATTGTTCTAAATTTGAGCCTATGTACTCCAGGATTTCAAGAAAAAATTCACTCTTTCTGTATGTTAACCAATGCCTAAATATTTCCTTACCCCTTTGACAGCAGGTGCTGCTTTCAACAGATCCAGCAAGTCCATCTCAGTTGTCAAATTGCTGCTCCTGACAGACTCTCCAGCAGTCAGTTGTGTTTGACAGATTGTAAATCTGTTGATAAAACGCTTCCTTTCTAAAACAGCCACTTTGTCTAGCAGCACACACAGCCATAGATGTGCAAAACATCTGCTCTAAATTATTCCTCCTTTTGACTAACTTCCCCCAAAAGCTGCCTTTTTGCAAGAGAGCTTAAAAAAAAAATATCAAAACAAAACTTAAGACATTAAATATCTCTGTTTGCAAGCTTACATCATCTACAAGATCTAAAGCAGGCAAGTTTGGAACACCTGATTTATAACAAGATTTAAAGGAATTTCCTTTCAGGACACTGCAAAGAAAATCATCTTCTAGTGGCTCCAGCTGGCCACCACAAATTGCAGATACTTTTGAAAATTTATTACTAAATTACTCTAAACTTGCAGCATAGAACACAGAGCTTGACTAGTCCTACAGCTTCAGAGCTGGTCCATCCACTAATAGCCATCACCATGGGAACAAGGAAACAGGCAGCAGCAAAAGGGAAAACATTTTCTTAGTCCTTGAAAACCTAGAGTTTTGCCTACTTTCCCTCAGTTGCATTTCATCTTTCAACTTAGGGAACCAACAGGGACTTTGCCATACAAAAATCAATGACATTCCATCTAAAATGAAGAACATTTTTATGGATCAGAATTTCGGTTTGAATAAAGATACCCATCTTTGTTCCAATTTTAGGAAACAAGTTCGCAGATCAATTTTGGGCTCGGTTTCAAAAGGAAGAAAGAGGGCCCTAAAAGCTTTGATCTGGGAGAGCTTGAGACAAGTATTCCGTAGTGTCAATAGTCCCATTTATCTCACCATATGACTACAGATTGTCTGGAAAGAAGTCAAGAAAAGGAAGGAGAAAAGAAAGTTATCCCAATGAAATCTAGCCCAATAAGTTCAATTGCAGCAATGCATGTAGCAAATTCACTCAGATAACAAGTCAGTGCAACAACTCAGCAGTCACAGTGCAGCACCATCAGCTGACACGGCTGATTTAATTTATATATCTGTATATGCAATGGCAAAGAACATGCACACAACCCAAAAGGCACATTTGGACAGCACACTAGTTTGTATGAACACACCAGGCAACATCCTGCCCCTGCTCAAATCAGTGCAAAGCTTGTCCCAGTCCTGAGCATGGCTACAGTCACAGCCTGGCACGTGCTGCAGGGACCAGCACGGTGAAAAAGCCTCCATCATCTCCTGAAACTGGATAGGCTCCTTACAAAGACCACTTCAGTTGAACTCACTAAAGGAGCAAGAAGAGGATTTGATGCACAGACTGACTTGGGAAGGACGCACGATACCGCTTTTTAAAGTTGTGCTGAATTAAGTGCAAGAACAGAGAGGGCCAGCCATCCTCTGCATCTGTAGGAATATCTGGATCCTAACTTGCAGCTCCACTGCCTGCCAGCTGGTACCTGGCTGCCCTGTCAGGCTGCCTCAGTAAGGAGAAGCCTGTAGCTATTAATGTTTCATAGGGAATACGCATTGCCGCAGCATCGGGAGGAGTTATCGATAAGAAGAAATCAAAAAGAAAGCACAGCATCTTTAATCATCAAGATTTCCCCCTCCCCACACTCCCAAGTTGAAAAGGGAGAGTTGCTCATTAAGACAAAGGCCACGGGGCACAGGCATGACCCCAGGCAGGTTCTCCCACCACTCCCACAAATTCCACAGGCGTGGCAGTGATGGACACAGATTCCACAGGCGTGGCATTAAGGACACCACACACAGCCCAGCACAAGGCCATGAGCCATCACTCATGGGAGGGTAACAAAATGCTCTGCCTGCAACAGAACAACAGGAACCTGCTCTCCAGGGTCTAAACAAATCCTTCCTCTGCTTACCAAATATTTGGAAGACCACAAGGGAGCAGCACAGCAAATCTACCCACACTGCACCTTCTCATACCAACTGTGTGTGAGCATAACTCATCAGAAATCTCAGGAGTCACCACCCACTGCTAATAACAGCATACATCAATAACAACACCATTTTAATGCTTTTTCAATCTGCATTTCTGTGTGCTAGTCTGTTAGGCAGCGTTGATCACATGGTTTTGCTGGGACATCATGTTTACAGTAGCATCTGTTGAGCTGCTAACACGTCGGACCTGATACATTTGAATTCTTTTCTGACAACCATCACACTAAAGAGCTGATGGTGCTTCACTGGAGCCTCCACAAAGTTTCAGGGACACTGTGGCTTCTGCTCCGCATGCACCCCAAGTTTCCCAGAGCCACAGGAAAAACTATGGGGAGATGAAATTTCTTCTTTCCACACCTCTTTAATTTTTTTTTCTAATTTGTTCCATGTATGGTTTCTGGAATGGATTCACAAGTTTCTTTCCCCAGTGGATAAACACATGTGGTTTGTTACTGACCTCCAGCCTTGCCTGTTACAAACCCAGCCCCCAGAGCTGCCCCAGCCCAGGGGCCACCCATGGCCACTCTGTCCTTCTCAAGGCAGAAGTGCCTCCAAAGTGCCAGATCCTCCAGGGCCCTCTGTGGGACAGCGACATGTGGCTGCAGTGATGTTCCCCTTTAGGAGAAGGGGGCTCCAAGGTGACATTTCGTGCAGACCAGGGCCCTGCTGATCCCTCCGGAGCAGCCCATCCCTGAGGTGAGGGTGCAGCCAGCTGGAGAGTGGCCACCATTTCCTCTGAGGTCCCACTGCCCTGAGCAGCTCTTTCACAGGAAAAACAGAAGCAAAAGGACAAGGAAGACACCTGAAGGAGATCAGAAAACTCTATCAATGCTCCCAAAGGCAGTGGAGGGTCCTGGTTGTATCCAGACGTTTTGGTGGCTGTTGCTGAGGCAGCAGTGAGCATCTGCAGGGGGTGCCCAGGAATACACCCCAAAACATAAATGTCACCTGCAAGTCTGGCAGCACCAGAGGATTCAAACCTCTCTCTCAGCATCTGGAGCTGAAAGCACTTCCTGAGGAGACCCCTGAGGCAGCTTCCCAGTGAGGGAGCCACCTCAGTGCCCCTCACAGCAGCTGGGTCACTGCCACCACCCCCAGAAGGACCGGGAGCACCTCTGCAGTAAAATGGGCCAGGTCAGGGTCCTGGGAGCTGGAGATCACCACGTCCCATTGCCAACCCTGCTCAGGTTGTAGAGTGTATTATGAAGAATAAACTCCCTGGTCATATGAATAAGAAAGACCTCATTGAAAAAGAACTAGCATGTCTTCTACAAAGGGAAATCCTGCCTCAGTAACCTGGAGTCATACAAGGTAGTCAACTGGTGTGTGAATAAAAGGGATTTTCAAAATAATTGGATTTTCAAAAAGCCTTTGACAAAGCCCATGCAAAAGATTATTAGAGAAACTAAGCTATCATGGCCTGAAGAAAAGTATCTTTTATGGACTAAAAGCTGATTAGGAGGCAAAAGGGTTGGGAATCAAGGAAAGCCAGCACCAGGGTCCCCCAGGGGTACATATTCATGAAGATTTCATCCAGTACCTTCATCACAGGCCTGGAGAAGGGAGAAACGGTGACATCTCAGAGCCTGCAGGTG
Source organism: Ploceus nigricollis (assembly GCA_013399945.1). NCBI lineage: Eukaryota > Metazoa > Chordata > Aves > Passeriformes > Ploceidae > Ploceus > Ploceus nigricollis. The sequence goes on from VXBC01006492.1 coordinate 260,895, forward strand.
AAACTAAACCAAGGGGGGGAACTCAAATGCTGCAGCAATGGTGAAGAACACCAGCAGAAAGTCAAAAAGTCAAGAGAGCAAGCAAGGAGGAGGCAGCTGAGCTTACGTGTAGGGGCAATAAATAACCTAAACCCTGCCTATGTAATGCTGAAGTCGTGGGAGTCACAGCTTCAGATCTTGGCGTCACCACTGACAGTGATCTGAAATCATTTGCTCATTGTGCAGTGGCCTCCAGAGAAAGAACCACCAAAATGCTGTGAATCATCTGGAGGGATACTGTGAGGAGGACAGGTGCTGCTTTGCCGCTTCACGAGTCCCTGGCACGTCCCCATCCTGCGGGTAGTGCCAGTCTTGGGAAGGCTGCAGTTCTTAAGCAAAGCCAAGGAACACCATAAGGGGATGTAGCTGCCACCTTGCCCAAGGGTCCAGACTACCCAGTTTTGTGGGCAGAAAGCTGAGGAGTTTGCAGTTCCAAGGTTTGCAGAAACAGATGCAGTGGATAAGCTTAAAGAAGTGCAGTTTGCCATGTGCTGCAGAACAAGAGTAGGGACAACTGGTAAAATTAGGAGGAGAATGATTTAGAAGAGAGAAAATAAAAAATTTGCACAGGAGGTGGTGAACACCTGAGACTTGCTGTTGGCACAGGGCTGGGGAGGCAGGCAGTGCCAGGGGACTCAAAAGGCACTGGACAACTCATGGACAACTCAATAGGTAGGCAGGGACCTCACATCCCCAAAAGAACTGTGGGTAGAGGGAGATGCTGTAGGAGAGGCCAGGCTGCCTCCTCCCCCTAAGCACCAGTCCCTTTTGCCATGCAGAAGAGACAAGAAGGCAAAGAGGCAGAAAACTATTCTCACTCAGCAGGCACAGTGACATTAACACAACATGCTGCATTGAAGAACCTTGTAAGGTCCTTCAAAAAGCTAAATAAAAAAACTCCAAATATAAATCTGTAACCTCTAAAAAAATTGTATGTTTCTATTTCAAAGACTTCCCTGCTAGACAAGTCTTTCTAAAGCCCTGGAACATTTTCCTGTGTTGATGTGTGGACAGTACACTAGTGTGCTTTAAAAGACTTTTGGGTCACTGGGTAGCAGGGGTAAAGGAAAAACAATAGGATAAGAAAGAAGAACAATGTCCAAATCATTAGATTGTTCCAAATGCTCAGCTGAAAGCTCCAGCCAGGTCTTCAGTGCCTTGAGTGCTTTCCCCATCCTTGGTGTGTCAGTATAAATTATCATCAACATTAATTCTTTTGTTTCTTCCCTTTCCTAACAGATGTAGTAATCGCCCATTTGGACACTGGCAATATTTCTAATTGTGTAATGGGGGCAGAGATAGAATTAATTAATGATCCAAGTTAGATAGGAAATCTGAGTTAATTTCTTACAGGTTTTTGAGGGGTTACTTATGGCTGGAGGTGTTCTTGCAGACTTCCAGCTCTATCACAGGACGCAGTCGTGCATGCCAATGAGAAAATGGGCACTTTTGGGAAGAGAATAGGCTGGATATTGATGCACCCACTGCCACAAAAACTACTTTCTTCCAGGCCTCAGATAGTAGCTGGAGTCAATGCAAAGCAGTACTTCCAGAAATTAGATCTCCCTGCTGGGAGCACAGCACAATGATCCCATTTGAGTGTTTCTTCCCTCCCACCACCACTAAACCCTGTTTTTCCTCGTCTGTTCACCTATTTGAATACCTCCTGCATATCAAAAGGCAGCTGCCTTCCAACAGTGAGATCAAACAAAAAAAAAATTGCACATGCACTGTGGAGGCTCTCAGTTCAGTTAAAGAGGGAACAGAGAGAATTCTCCTAGACCAGAACCTAGGAATTTAGAGAAAAGGAATTAAAACAATTACTATCTCTCTTTCTGTGCGTATGTTTACCCATCTAGAATGTATTCTGAAGATTGTACCCAGGGTAACTGCTTGTTTAGATTTAGTGACCAATGAGAGACACAGCTGGGTCCACTCAGAAGAGAGAGTCACAAAATCTCTGAGGAGTTGTGAGAGCTCTTGCTACTGTAATATACTGTAATATAATAGAAATATAATATAATATACTATAAGAAGATATAATAAAGCAATTGATCAGCCTTCTGAACCATGGAATTAATACTAATGATCACCCAGCTGGGAGCCTGCGTCGACCATTGGTGACCCCAATGTTTAGATCTCTCTCCGAGAGTCACAGTGCACAAAACCACGGAGTATTTCAAGGAGAATCAAAACAATGAAGGCCACCCCAGCCTGCAGGCAGCCACAGAACTGAGATGAGCTCCAGGTCTGATGTGGATCTGACGGCCTGGACCTGTGTGGGATGAGCACAGAGTACACTGCTGGCTTTTACAGGCACTGTGAACTGCCACGGAACACTGGCACAATGCAAAGGGAAGCAAATTGGAATAAAGCTTGTTCACAGTCAGGATTGGGATCACAACCCCTGTTCTACTCTGGAAGTTTTAAAACTTGTTAAACTAATCCATCATAAATTACGTGTATATAAGGTTAAATGTCCAGCAAAATGAGACTATTCAGCTAATAATGCAGTCTTGGATGGAGCTGTTAAGGGCCATAATTCTCCATGAGATGATTATGTTTCACAGCTTTTGAGATTAATAACAAGATTTACATTTCAGTATCTAGTTATTTTGGGTGGCTTCAGTATGGGTATGAAACCTACTGACAGAAACATACTTCTCCAAAAAAGGCTGTGTCCTACCTCTGAACTCCCATTGTCTAGTGTCTAAATTCACTACCAATTTCTTTTTCAAATGCCTTCTGCTGTATTCTTGCACATCTTGGGAAAAACAGCTACCCAAGCTCTCTAGAAGAGAAAGATGCACGTACATAAAATACTGCAGTGTTAATAAATGACCCTGTGTCTGTGATAAAGCTGATCTGGTATGTCATGGAAGAACTCAGTATGATTCCTCTCTCACTGAAGCTGTAATTGTTAATCAGTCAAGAACATTTAAACAGGTGTTGGAGCTACATAAGACCAACCCAAATGCCATTCTTCCACGTGATCAAGAGAAGAAAGGATTATCTGTAGTACCTGGTGCTTACACAGCCCAATCTGGCAAGGGACACCCATCACACGAGAGATCAGCCCCAAGGTCTTCTCCAGCCTGCACAAGAGCAGGGAGCCTCTGGCCAAGCTGATCTCAGCTCTGCATCCTGAAGTCAGATCAAGCTCAGGTCAGTACTCAGCCTGAGCCCTGGGAAACAGCATTTAACCCTGCCAAGGTAGTGCCACTTGTGTACATTGGCCAGCAACAAACTGAATCAACTCTCAAATTGCACAAACCAGCTGGCCTCAGCTTCTACAGGAGATGCAAAGTCCCCCCAAGGCCTCTATGAATATTTTAGCATCCAGCTTCTCTCGTTTGGGTCTTGAATTCCTATTTTTACTGTCATGACCATTTTTTCAATAAGCAATATCTGTTGACAAACACTGCTCTCACAGCCTTGCTCAGCAAAGGCCTGCATTTAAAATTCACCATGCCTCACCTTTGAGGAAAACATGACTCAAGACATCAACACCACTTCTGTGGAGGGAAAACAGCTGGCTGGCTTGCTATGACAAATGTGCAGGATCCCCAAAGTTACCCTTCCACTGGATTCAACCCCTGTGTATCTGCAGCAAGCAAATACCTACTCCAACTCCCACCATTAGATTTCCCCTCCTCAGTGTACACAAGCTGCTGGAAGCTCTCACTCAAGCAGAGACAAGCTTTCCAGCAAATTTACCTCCAAGCCCCCAGTGACTGTGAGCAGGGTCCCCATCACTCTTGCCCAGAACTGCACCCACACCACCCCTGGCATTCAGATAAAAGTGGTTTGTCAATTTAGTGCTGGAAGAAATTCCCTCATTGAGGTATGTAGTGTCAGATGATGGGCAGGAACTGAGCAACAAGTTTATCTTGACAAAAATAGGGTAATTTTTAGGTGTCAGGAACTAATTCAGACCCAGATGGTTTATTTTTAAAAATACCTGGAAAAATTTTTCATTCATTATTCCAGCTTGGCCCCTCTATAATGAATAGCAGGATACTTTTCTTTTTGGTTTGAAAGTGGAGGTTGATGTTTAACAGGCTGTATAGCTCCAGGCACTATTATTTTTCAAGCTTGAATATGCCTTCTTTAACTGTGGCATTCCAGAAACCCCTACCTCTAATCTTATATACTAAGACAAAAGCTCTGTGTCTTGGCATTAACTCCAAGTTAGAACTAATGAGAATCTACAGAGTCAAGGAGTGTTAAAAATTAAGGTTACCATGTCATCTGGTATAATTAGGCTTGTTGCCTCTTTATAATTAGGTCCTTTGCATGACACATTTGGTTAGTTGATTTTTTTCTCTTTAATCTTCATTTCCTTTCATTTATACTACATATATCTACCCATCAGGTGTGGGCTCATCCACACACACAGGTAAAGGTCATATCTATATTGTCAGTATTCAACACATCACAGCCAGGATCTCACTGATCCTTAGGTACTTGCCACTGAGAAGGTGGCTCCACAATGAGCACTGAGCTGTCTTAGGTAAAGCAGACAAATGCTGGCAGAAATTACATATTATATACCTCTTCAAGCTGGAAAACACAAATACACAACTACAGATTGAGCAAGACACGACTGAAAGCATCAGACCTCTAAGGAACAGCTGTAAAACACAAGGCTGAAGTGGAAAAACTTCTAATGCAAACAAAAAGAACAAATCTGAAACCAACCTGATTCTAAACCCCCCTGAGTCACCTCAGAAAATTGAACAGGGTTACGTTTGCACACTTCACTCCAGGCAGCATCGTCAGGACAGGAGCAGGCACCAGGATTTACCTCCTTAAATCCTGCAAGATTCATCCCACTAAAGCCCATTTAGCCAAAGCAAAACAAGGAAATTTTTAAGAGTAATGAGCACTCTTTCCACCCCCACCCGACCCTGTCCTTCAGGTTTACTGCTGCATTTCTCTCCATCACTCTCAGCGTGCCTACTGGTAGAAAATGGAAAGCTAACAGCCAGCTAAATCAACAGCTACCCGTCGTTAGGGAGCTGGATGACAGTGCCTGTCATACAAAAGGAGGGAGAGCAGGCACATCTCCATGGCCATCCTTCACCCCAGCAGATGCCAAAGGCAGCAGATGGCTGCAAGGATGGCGCCTCAATTCGCTTTTGATCACGGATCCGGGCTGGGAAGGGCAGCCATGCCCCGGCACTCCTGCCATCAGATGGGGAGCTCTGAACACTTGGTGGTTTGACAGCCCTCATCTCTCCCTATCTCCTCCAAAGGATGTGAGAAGATGGATTAAGACAGACCTGGTGCCAAGCTTGATAATGCAATTCTAATGACATACGCTGGAAATCAATGCTTCTCCAGTGCCCTGCCATTTCCCTGGACTTGCCAGCAGAGTGGGAAGCAGATACTCAATACTTGACACAGATTACTTCTGAATGCCAAAATACATTAACAAGTATATTCTGTTGGTGTAGGCTACCTACACAGTGTCTGGTGTTTGTTATGAAAAATACCACCATTGTGTTAAAAAGAGAGAAAACAGAAAGGGAATAAAATCTAACAAAAAAAAAAAAAACCAAAACCAAACAGCCAGCTGAACTGCACAGTCCATTGTTAAGTTCAAGTGTTTTATACAGAGGCCTGACACAACCATAGGTGACATCAAGGAACTCTTGGCTGGCCTGATTGAACTTGTTAGTGCCTTTATTTCAGCACATGTAATTTGTTCTTCTCCCTCTCAGCCATGCCCCTTCCTACATGACATGCTTTGTCTCTCTTCTAAGAACAAGGCAGAAGGGTTTTTCTTTGAAAGAATGCTGCTGCCAGCCCTAAGGACAGCTCATCTACCCTCTGAGGACCAATACATCAGAGAGGGGATGAAAGGAATGTAAATTTTCCTTAACCTATCATCCCCTCTGATTCCACAAATCCAGAAATGTGCAAACCTTTACATTTCTCTATTAATTTGGGATAGAGCCACAGGAGTCCATCAGATAAAAGCAAAGGCAGTTTCTCCAAACAAGATGCCGACTCCCATTCCAGCATGAGGGCCACGTTAGGAGAACTTCTTCACACTCACTGGGTTTTGAGAGCACTACTGAGTCAAAACCACAAACAAGTGCACATTGTACAGGTGTGCACAACGTTACAATTCACACAGAACAGAATTAACCCATCCAAGAGGTTAATTCACAGAGAAGTAATGGGCAAGGAGTGAAGCTGCTGGTGCTGCTGTGGGGAAAACTTTAAGTCGCCCCACAGAAGTGTTTTGTATCAATTGGTAGCAATGGATCATATACAGCAACAGGAAAGAGATGTGGAACACAGCAAGAAGATCAGCATTGCTGACAGCAGGAACCAGGGAAAACCCACTGGCAAAAAGAGCAGCTTGGCTTCTGCAGCTTACCCTCTGCTTTACATAAAATGCCACCTTCAATAATGGTTAAACATTTATGAGTCCACAGCTATACACATACCTGGGCAGGCACAGGTAGCTTTTTCAACTATCCAATAAACTGAGGCAGGAAGAAGAAAATAAATATGCCAGGGATGGGTTGTTTTTTTTGTATATATATATTAAACGTGCTTTTGCCAAGGATATTTGTGTATGGCAGAAGGGAGGCAATGCAGAAACTGAGAGTGACTTCACTGACAGAAGCAGAAGAAAAGTGCCTCAATATTCATCAGCCTCTTGTCATTACATCCCATTAAGCCAACCTAGCAAGTGGAAATGTAACAGCAAAGGTGTGGCTTGGTACATACATTGTATTTTCCTTGGGTTAATATATTCATATACAGCTAAGATTGCAAGGAAGATCTTTCTTTGGCATTTCCTAACATTTTCACTAGGAAAATAAGACACTCTTTTGAAATAGTTTTAGCTGATCAGTATTAGTGGGAGAGGAAAGGAGAGGTTCTGAACAGGGCTTTGCACTTCCAGTTTCCCTTTGAAAATTTGACATCTGAAACATCACTCATCTGATTGCCAGGAAATAAAGGTTCTGTATCAAATGGTGCAGCTGTAGGATTACTGTGTAAAACTCTACAGCAACTCCTTGTAAACGACAAAAAGCTAACACCACTGTGCTCCATAACTGTTGGCATACTCTGAATACTTATGGAGGCATTCATGTACAGATTGTGCTATCCTTTATGGAAGGTTGGGGGACTGCACGTCTGAAAAGGAAAGATCTTTTGTTCATAACTAACTCTGCATCCCTAGAATACTTCAGCCCCACTTGTGGGACACATTTCTGATGGCTTTTCTCTTGTGCTGATTCAAGTCATTGCATCCTTGGGCCTCATTAAGTGCATCAAACTACCAAACAGACACGGCAGGAAAGCAAGCCCAAAATCTGTTTGGGATCTCAAGGCACAGAGATGCACACAATCCAACCAACTTCAACAGGAGCTGGCCACACAGACCCTCTGAAAATGCCAGACTATGCCACTTGACCCTGTTATGGGAGAAAACACTAGTCCTGTCTAGAAATATAAGACAAGCATGAACTCCATCTCCATATGAGGAGTCCTGCTATCACCTTATAATTATTTCATCTTCTTCACATCTTCTCTTATTTAAGCATTCAATTCACAAAGTACCCCAGTAGGTGAAACAACAAACAATAACCATAATAATAATTGCAATAATAAATACTGAGAGTAACTTCATGAAATCTGAATCACAGTAGGCCCACCATTCACCAGCTTCCAGCCCAGAGCTCAAAAGCACTAATTAATAATGTTTGAAGACCATTCTCTAAACACATCTCATGATAATGGCATCTGCTACTTGGTCTGAACAGACAAAGATATTCCCCATGGGCAAACCCCCTAGGAGAGGAAAAAAGGGTATTTGCCAACACCCTAAACTGCAGAACTAGAACTACAAATCCTAGTCAAACCATGAATCAGACAAGGTGATCACTGACAAGCTCCATCAAGGTTTATACTCACTGTTACCAAATCCCAACCACACTGACACAGAGGGCTGAGGCTTCTGACACGAGTGGCAGTCATCCCTCTGCACCTGTTTTCTGCTTTCCTTTGTTCCCCTGCTGAGTTATAAGCTCTTTGTAAGGGCCTCTAGTCCCTTATTAATTGTTTGCCCTGCATCCCACAGAACTCAACTTCATCTCCATTTAGAGACTGGAACATAACTTTTACTCCAGTGTGTGTAGATGTGTACTATATGTGCATAAATCCTGCAGGCAGAAGGAGTCCCTTCTCCTCTCAGACCCCTTCCCTTACCCAAAATTCATTATAAAAACAAAGATAGAATGGTAAATACTTTAAAAATTGATCTTTAAACACTTACAAAAATATAACCAAGATATCTTGGAATGTTAAACCCAGCTGCCCATGCAAGCACACGCATGCAGACCTTAGAGTTTGTATCATATTCATGGCATGCAGCAGAACCACCAGGGAAAGCTTTATTAGATGAAAATAAACCTGTTGTAAGAGATTTCCATGCAATTATTCTGCTGCCATTGTCCTGGCCAGGCACTGATGCAGCTTTTCAAATTAATATGCTTCGTTTTCCGAGCAGGGGATCAGAATAAGGGAATTCTACAGGGAACTCAATTACCAAAGAAAATGATTGCTTGAGCATTCAAGAAATTGGAACTACATCTAATTGTGAATAGTAGATTATTATCCAGATTATGGACGGCAGTTTGAAATCAATTCAGACACAGAGCTCTGTATGCCTCCAGGATGGTATCTGCAAGATTTGCAGGGCTCCTCTCCAGCTCGGAGGGGCTCTCAAACAGAAAACTCAACTACCAGTGTGGGTTTGCCTGCTTCCAGGCAGGAATGCAAAAAGCCTGTATCCCTGCTGAGAAGTTAAAAAGCAGAGAACAACAACAACAAAATCACCAAGGGAGCTTCCCCAGAATTTGTTCCTTTCCTGTTCTGTATTCCTTTGGTGGGGATGAACATCAGCATGTTCCTGCCTGGTTGGCTATTCTGCTGCTTGAAGATTGCTGCTGCATTCAGGTGGTGGCTGCACATCAAGAGTGGAAGGTGAAGGCACCCTCCTGCCTTTGAGCTCTGCTACAGCAGAGAGATGAGCTTAAGTGGTGGAACAGGAGGGCAAGAAAAACAGGGCTTAGGCCCAGGAAGGTTTGATTTTGCAGAAAGCAAAACAGGACATTTTCTTAAGGGAAACAGATCTGATGATTTTGCTCAATTTCTCTCTGACTATAAGCAAGCACTACAGGAGAAAAAGAGATTACAGCGTTGAGGAAACATTTGAGAATTACAACAAACATGAAAGTATACAGCATCTATAGGATGCACACTGAGTAAATATCTGACAGAAATGACACACAAAGTACACCTTGAAGAGTGGCACCAAAATGGTACAAAGACTAGAGAAGTTGTTGGGAAAGGTGCTGGAGTTCAGCCAGAGGGAATAGGGCTGTAACAGCAGAGAGGCAGCGTGGGCCATTCCAGACCCACAGGCACTTATGTGCCGATTTCACACAGAAATGTACATTGATGGCACCAAAAAAAAGGTGAAAAACAACCCAGGAAATCAGAAATGGATTGGAGGAGTAAATTCGCTGCACAAGAGAGCACAGTGAGGAAGCAAAGACAAAATCACAAGGAAGAAGTGAGGAGGCAGGGGTTGCTTGGAGGTTTTTTGTTTGTTTTGAGAATGTTGCTTGTTTGGAGTTTTTTTGGTTTTGTTCTGGTTTGGGGGTTTTGTTGTTGCTGTTTTGTTGCTGTGGAGTGTTTTAGTTTTGGTTCTGTTGATTTTCTTGTGAAAATACCACGAGGCAGCTGGGCAGTTTTGCAAGCAGGGTCTCTCCAGAGATGGAGAAAGACCTGTGTTAGTGCCCAGTGAGGGAGCCACAGAACTTCCTTCACACAGATGGCTTCAAGCAGAAAGAAGCTGAGCTACAGGTATGCAGAGTAAACACTAAGCCCACAGTCTGCAAGTAGACTCAGGAACTTATTTGGATTTAGAAAGTAAAGTTTAACAGGGCATTTAGTTGTTTCCTACATATACATTACCAAAGAGATAGAATAAATTTCCACAAAACAAAGAAACCAAAACCCCCAAACTGAACCTGTTAAATACAATGCTGGCACCAGAGCAAGAGCAGTGTAGGCAATGAGGAGACTCAGACTGGCAATGAGAGTCTCTTAACCCAGAGCAAGAGGGAAAACAAAAGTGGCAACCTAGCACTCTAGAGCAAGGCACAGTAAATTTTGCAGAAGGGATTACACAATACAACAGTTTGCTGGAACTGAGGAGAAAACTGGACAGCTTTCTGCTCCCCATCAGGTGACAGCTCATATATTTCCAAATATAAACACTTCTACCACCACCATGCCAGTGCTGTTCAAAGAAAAGGCAGCGCTGCCTCATAATGTGGAAACCCTCAATTGACTGCTCATGCTCCTTCTCCTTAAATATGCCTTCAGGATAACCTTTCCTACACCACACTTCCCCACCCACAGTCAGGAGTTCATTCACAGCAGATCAAGATGCAAATCCACTTCAGTTCAGAGTCACTGACCCGTGTAGCTGGCAGGTAGTGAAACAGCACCCAGCTGCTCACTCACTCTGCCCCACAGTGGGGTGGCACAGAGAGCTCGGGGGGAAAAAGTAAAATTCGTAGGCTGAGATAAAGACAGTTTAATAGGACAGGGAAAATAATAATTATATACAAAACAAATGTTGCATAACTCAGTTGTCCACCACCTGATGCACAAGCAGTGGCCTTGGCCAGCTTTCCTCCTGGTTTATACACTGAGCATGGCACTACATGGTGTGGGATATCCCTTGAGTCAGCTGTCCTGTCTCCTTCCAGCCCTGTGTTCCCCCCAGTCCGCTCACTAGCAGGGCAGCATGAGAAGCTTAAAAGACCTTGACTTCATGTAGGAACTGCTCAGCAACAACTAAAACATCAGTTTTAGGATGAGTTACTCTTACTCTGTCAGGATCCATCCCCGTCCGGGCCACCGATTGTCGGTGCTTGGCACCAATCGACAGTGGGTGGGAACTGAGTGTCACTGTTAGTTTATCATCTCACTGTAAGGCTTCAATACCTTTTCTCTGTCAGTTCTCATGGGCAGCTCCTCACAGCACTGACTCCTTTTCTTTCTCTTCTGCACGGCTGGCTGACATCTACCTGTCCCTGACACAACACCTGACCCTTTCTGTCCCTAGCAGCACACACCAACCCTTACTGTCCCTGACATGAACAC
>VXBC01006492.1:272236-326309 GCA_013399945.1 Ploceus nigricollis
CACAGCAGCACAGCCAACTGACTCCAGCTCCCTGACTCTCCTCTCAGGCAGCTGCCCCACTCTTTTATAACCCCCATCCTTACTGGACCATCCTTATTGGACACAGCTGCACCCTGTTAAGGGCAGGCCTCATTGGACACAGCTGTGCCCTATTAAAGGCAAGGCTGTTCCTACTCTTTGGTCATTCGTACAGCTGCAACTCCTCAGGGGTAAGACTGACTTCAGCACTAGCTCTATTCTCCTACAATCCATCCTGCCACATTACCCTAAATCCAAAACACACCACTATACCAGCAACTAAGATGATGAAGCCCATCCCAGCTGAAACCAGGACACTCACCCCTTCCAGAGACACTTTCCAGACTTGCCTTAGGAGCACCAAGACGATTTGTCAGTAACTGACTCCACCAGCCTTTAAAACCCTTCAGAGGGAGCTCCATTCCTTTTACACACCTATAAAAGGTGAGTTGTGACCAAGCACATTTTGTATGCACTCTGACTCCAGGTGCTTTGGCCAAGCCATTTCAGCTATATGGCTTCCTGACACAGAACTGGTGTTACTCACATGTTTTGAAGGTTACTGCATTGCCTGCCATTTCTCACTGCAGAGAAAAATTACTTGAGCCTTGAGACTTCAAACTGAGTGCCTTTCCTCCAGGAGAGAAAAACCTGTCCATGAAGTTATTCCACAGCAAATGTGTAGTTCGAGGCAAGCTGGTTTCATTTGCTGGGGTTTGTTTTCTATTTAATTGCTGATAGATAGCAAAGCTAGAGACCAGAAAAAGGATTCCTCAAGTTCTGCTTTTATTTCTACCACTGCCCCCAGTTTCATCAGCCAAGAAAGGCGGAAGAAAGGCTTTCACTGGATGCATAACCAGCTGTGTGACTTTGGAGCAATCCCACCAGAGCACCTCACATCCCAAATCCAACACGGCTCTTTCTAATTTACATTTAATTTTTAAAAAGTTATAAATCTGCCGTTGTCTGGCTGGAGCTTAAGGGCAACACAAAGGAACTCACTGGCAATAAAGTGCCAGCTGCTTCCCTGTGGCTAAGTTTATCATAGTTTAACAACAAACACTTTTTATATAATTTATGGCCTCTGTATGTTAATCCTCTTCAGGTAGATATGTCCTGAAGTAGACATTTCTAGTCCTTGTGCACAGAAACATAAGAAGGAAATGCTGTTTGCCAAAAAGCAACAATGTAGGTTTATGTAGATGAATATGTTCAAATCAATACATGTACAAAGCATGTATGCATAAATATAAACATATATATACAAAACAAATATACATACAATAAATATAAATACTAATCTATAATACAAATATATTAGTAATAAAAATTAACAAACAAAATATAAATTTTTTTGTAAAATACACAAATTTAAATTTTCACACATGGCAGCCAAAAGCAAAAATTTATGGCCAAAAGTCTTTCATGCAGTGAGGGCTCCTCACTGGCACCACTAAGACCCAAGACTAAGGAAAACCCCCTTTTTCTCAGGTGGCCACAGCCTCTTTGAGCTGAGAGAAAAGGCAGAGTCTGGTAGACCAGTACTGGGATAGAGGGCATTTGCTGTGGGTGGGAGTCACAGACACCACATCATGACAGCTGACCATGGAAGAGGAACTTGTGGATCAAAGAGAGTGGCCCTTGAATCCAGGTCTCAGCTGAGCACACAGTTCAGCAAGAGTTAATTCCCACAGGGCTCAGCTGGATTTGCACACACTCTCAGAGCTGAGCACCAGCCCAAGTCCATTCCTGAGTAAGAAATGGAGAAGATCCATTATGGGAAGGTTAATAAGAGGTTTGAGGCAGATATAAATACAGGATGCCACAGTCAGACATCCCTCAGGCTTCCAGCATCCATTGTCACTGTCTGTGCCAGCCATGCTACAGGGGTTTATGCAACAGCTTACACTGAGCTCCCCTGACAGTTACAATTGCTCAGGAATTACAGAATTAGAAACTGGAGTAAAGGCCTGTTACACGGTGATCATCCCATGACCAGAGCAAAATTACAGCTGTCACAGGTGCTAGCCTACACAAGCTGCTTATTTTTAATTTCCATCCTGTTATATTACTACTAAACACTGCAGAACTCCACATCCCACATGCAAAATTTCCATTCGGCTCTACCCAGGGTTTGCTTTTCAGCCTCTCCTATTCAGTTCTGTTGGGACTGTAAACTGAATTTCAGTTTTGACTTAGACCCGGAAGCACAGACCACAACACTCACGGACAAGCACAGCTTCTCCAGGGGAGAGAAAGAATGAGGGATGCCATCAACTGGGGCTCTACCTCCCCAAGAGAAGCCCTCAAACCACAGCAGGTGGAAGCTTAAAACTCTACTTTCAAGTCATTTAAGCTTTTGCTTCTCTTTTGCCTCCTAGCAAGTTGTCTTCACAACTTCAAAACGGGTTTACCCTCCAAAATGACTTGATCCTTGCTTTTACTCTTCTTGCACTCATAGACATTAATCAGGGACAGGGAGGTTTGAAGTGTGAGCTCCACAAACACAGAAAACACCACTCCACAGTGCTCTGTGACTCTTCTTACTTTCTTTGGTGACTGCAGTGGGTCAGCAGTGCTTCGAGAGGGCAAAATGTACACAGGCTGTTATGAAGAAAACATAAAGGAAGGACTACCAGGGAGTCAACATCATTTTCTATGGCACTGATAGGTAATAGAAGGAGCTGACAAAATTTGTTTCTGGAGGATGCAAGGTTAAGTAGCATCCATTAAAAGCAGTGTAATTTTTTCCCCAAGTTTAGTAATCCTGAGCAGGCTCTACCCAGTTTTCTGGTGTTTCACAGAGCAGCAGTGCAGTGCAAGTGAAGGAGCTCTGCCTTGTCTCACCGCAGCTGACAGAGCAGGAGCATTAATGCACTGAAGGAACTGCAATCTCCATGATGCCATGAAACTTCTGGTTTGCAGACTATAAACACTGTAAGCCCTCAGAGTGTCCCTAGGATAGAACAAGGCACAGGATTTGGTTCCAAAGTCAGGGTTAATGACAGCACGTCTCGGGAGCGATATTAAACTGTAAACCTTGCTGGCAAAGGCAGTCTCTCACTATTAGAGCTCAGGGTGAAGCCTGTGGCCATATTATCTTTTACGTCAGCTTCACAGGTTTAACACTTTCCTCCAAGCCTCTGGTATTCTGTCTCTGAGAGATACAAGGGATTTAACAGACTTAAATGTGATACAGCCTGGCAAAAATCTTATAATCCTTTTTTTTTTTTTTTTAAATAAAAGGAAAATATCTAATAAATAACAGAACCTTGGCATGAATCTTTGAGGAAGATGCTACCAATGCCAGGTTATTTCCACAGAAATGGACTTCACAAACTCATAGAGGTTCACATAACAGCACACACCTATACATAATAATTATTTCTTTACCTTACTAAATGCATCCCTCTAAAGAGATTCCAAACCCAAGCTTACAAATCCTCTCTTTTAAAACACTGACTTCAAAATTTTTATTTAACTAGCAGATGATTCAGGAGTTTCAGAGTGTGTGGAGTGGAACAGGAACCATGTGGCTTCCAACAAGAGGAAAGAAAATCAACAGAAATAACTGACTCTTACTAATGTTCCTGCTTGAAAAATGGCATGGAACATGGCTCGTGCAAGAAGGGCTGGCTTTTCAGTTGGGTGTTTGTTCATCCCCATTTTTCAGTCCTCCCACTCCAACTAATTTAACTAGCAACTTTCATAAACTTGGCTAATAAATTATTGCAAAAGGAGGATATACTTCCTGTCTGAATAAATGATAACTGAAAATTGCCTAATGGGCCTCGTTCGTGGGAAGGGGCTAACTTTGTACAACGTGCTGCATGGTTTGTTATCTACACCTTCTGCATCTCAGGAAGATCCCAATGGGCAAATATCTCCCAAAAAATAATGGGAACGTACATGGATGTTTTATCTTCCCCAACACTCCTGAGAGTAAGTGAAAATTAATCTTGCAAATGCTTTCACACAGGTTACCTTGCGTGTGAAAGCACACAACTTCCTGAAAGGAATACATTAACCAAGCTGAGA
Organism: Ploceus nigricollis; assembly: GCA_013399945.1. NCBI lineage: Eukaryota > Metazoa > Chordata > Aves > Passeriformes > Ploceidae > Ploceus > Ploceus nigricollis. Next base: position 276,293 of record VXBC01006492.1, read on the forward strand.
AAAGTCTTTCCTAAGTAAGAAAGACTAAGAAAACAAAAGTGCTGGCAATTAGCTGCCTTTATTTTATCAGCAGAGCAGATATTACTCCAATTACACTACACATGACTTAGCACCAGCACAGCCCCCTCGAAGGCCCTGCCTTTTTTTTCCCCACATCATTAATATAACCCATGTCATGTGCCAATGCACAGCGACCATCACAGGATAAACAACATTAATGCAACGCAACAGCTACACTTAAAATACACATTTATTGTCAGATCAGCCCCACTCCTGCTTGAGTCACACACAATCTAATCTACCAGAGCAGCTGCAGACACTGCAAATGCCACAGGAGCCAAAGTGGAGCACGTCAGAGGGCACTGATTTTAGACTTACAACAGGCACAGACATTGAAAAGTTTGCTTGGAAGTGGTCAGAGACATCTGTGTGACTCCTGCAAGGTACAGCTCCTCCATTACATCACCAATGCCCCACTCACTGAATTAAAACCCCCCATTTTCAACTAGGCAAGGAAGATTCTGCAGACTCCACAGAGTGCACGGTGGCAGTAAAGAAAACCTGCAATTTTTGAGTTCCTACCAAGACCAGATGTCACCCTCAAGAGATTTGCAAAAAGCATCTGCAATTAAGAGAAGGGATGAAAAGAATTACTACACCCCTCCTATTAATGTCAACTGGAGCCAGCTTAAATCTCCATGCACTGTCTGCAAGAGCTACTCCCACAACTCTTTTCTGGGCTTGTGTTTTTCTGTGGCCTTTAGTAAGTGCATTTGTTTGAAAGTGACAGCAACTCTGGGTTTGTACATGTGCTGAGGCTCCAAAACACAGGAGGGACGTACTCACTCAGGCAGGGATGGTATTGCATCACCTTGTCTCACTTCCAAGTTGCCTTACCCATGACCACAGACCTGCAAACCGAAACAATCACGTTCCAGCGCCGAGCACTCTCAGCACTTCATTCCTGCTCTGGGCCAGGTTTGAAAGCAGCGTGTCCCCATACCCTGAGCTCCTTTATTGTTCAGTGTATTGCTTTCCCTGAACAGCCTCTCCTCTCAACCTTGTTCTCAGGCCTCCACAACTGCTTCATTAGCTTTTCTAAAATAGAAATGGTTACAGTAATACAGATGTTCACCCAGTCATCAAGCTGTGTCGACCTTCCAAGGTACGCAGCCAGAGCTGGCCAACAGATCACACAACGTGACCTAAGCCAGGCTCTGAGATTTACCTTAGAGAAAAAAAGAATCTGTGGCTCAGGCAATTCCACTTCTCCACATCGTTGAACCTGTTCTCCACTTTCTTCCCCCAATAAAATCTACTTTATTCCTGAGATGCCTCTTCTTTTGTTACTGAGATGCCTCTTCTCTGACTTTCTTACTCCTTTCAGTCCTTACCTAACCCTTGGCAAATGCCTAAAATAATCATTCTCTTTTTAGGTGTGCTGCTAGAAAAAGATTAGAAAATAAGTTTGGAAGGAAAAAAATCCCTACATACAACTGTATCATCACACAGCAAAGTGCAGCAACAACTATGAATGACTGGGGAAGGAGAATACACTCCTGCCAAATTCCCTAATACAATAAGAAAACGGTTTTTTCCTAGGTGTAAAGACAAATGACTTGTCAAAAACTGGAATTTCTGCCTAAAATCCTATTTTGGAACTTAATGAACTAGAAATGCCAATGTTCCCTGGAAAGAAAAGAAATGAGCCCCATCCTGAAACAGCATCAGCCTCCTCGCTTTGCTGCGCTAATCGGAACCACCCAGGCTCCATCTCCTCTTCAACCCTTCCTCCACTGTTCTGAAATACAAAGATATAGGACACTCAAATTTCATTTCTTTCATTAGCAGCCAGGAACTGACAACAATTAAAATTGCTGTGCCATGAGTAATACTTAAAAGGTCTAAAAAGTTATTTAGTTTTCTACTGAAAGCAATGGGTGAACTTTGAATCAAGTGAGAAGAATATTACGATGCCCACAGCCACTTCACAAAATGATGGCTGCCTCCAAACCTCTTACCAAAATTCACCATTTAATCTGTTAATGGCATCTGAAAATGGATGTGTGTGTCAAAAGGAAACTGAACAACTGGCTCAGTAGCATTTGGGTAAGAAAAACAACCTTTTTCAGACACTGTCCAACCCTGCAATCCACTTTCTGTCATTGGAAACTCTTTCTACTGGGCTCTGCTTGGAGGATAGCACAACTGGGAGAGGAAGTGACCTGCATTAGAACAACAAATATACCTGGTGTGAAAGCAGTAATTTTAAAAGCCTTTCAGAAATGCAGAGCGTTATTTAGTCAATCATATACCACAAAGCTGCCCCCCAGAGCTGCATGTCATTTTGATAAATTAACTGGGAAAACCTGAAGCATAATGAAGTCAAAGGCAGACCCCAGACTACAGCAATCATGCTTGAATGCCACATAAAATACTTCCCACAATAAAAGTCGTGCTTGCTACTGATTAACATTTAAGATAATGTTGAACCTGATCAAGGTCAGCAGTTGCATAATGTGTACAGGTTTCTCTGCATTTGGGTGCTCAGAATAGGAGTGATACTGAAAAGTGTAAATATCTGGGGAATACCTGCCTCACACTGCTTGGGATTGAGCATCTCAGCAAGCTGGCTTGCCAAAGAAGAAGAGATAACTTTTTCAGGGAGAATTCAGGAAAAACACAGCATTTTGTTCCTGTGTATTTGTCCACAGATTAAATTAACACTGCACAACATGTGAGAGGCCGAGATGTGCTGCAGACAGCTTGGTACCAATTTAACCTGGGGACAGAGCAAGATTCCTGCAAGCAGAGCACATGGCTCACCTACAAATGCCCATGGCAATCAGAAGCCCTCCATGCACAGCTCCCTGTTTCTCTCCAGGGGCTACTGAGCCCAGAACTTTTTGGGAGTCAAGATTCACAAACCATCCAGTCCTTTCCAGGGCACCTTCCCCTTTGCTCTGACTTCATTTACAATAATTGTACCACTCCTCTTACAAAGAAATCCTTCCAAAAGTCCAGTTCTGATACCACCTCTTAATCATAAATTTAACACAACTCCCCACGTGTTGCTGGTGCTTGTCGATTTCCAAACCATTTTTTCATGTCTGAGCAAGGTTTCAGAGCTCAGTGCAGCACTGCCTCATCAACAGGGACGTGCTGCCATTCTCCAGAATACCAGAGGGTGGGTGGCTGGCCTGCTGGAAGCCTCTCCAAGAGCACAGCTGGTTTCCAGTGACAGATACAGGCATCTCTAACTTTCTGGGAGATGGTATTTCTTTGCCTTCTGACTATTTCTTCAGCAAAACCAATAAATAAAGCATGTTGCTCCAAGTCTAACGGGAGCTGCCACAGCCAACAGTTTCTCTTCCCATCCTTCTTTTCCCACTAGGATGCCAAGGGTGCAGCACAATGGGAGGCCATCAGAGGGGAGAACAGCCCCCACCTCCTCTAGCCCATTCCTGCTGGCACATTCCCACGCCCCCGGGACCAGGAGGTGCCAAAGGAGCCAGCAATGCTCACGCACTGCCCTTTGTAAAAACATAACCTCAGGGAGGGGAAAAGAGAGCATTACTTTTCACAGAGAGTAAACACCGTGACTCAGTTTTATTTCCCAGGCATCCTGACTAATTCAGTCCTGGAGGAAGGAAAAAAACACAGGATTTTTTTTTTTTTTACCAACCTTTCTAAAAGAATCCAGTATTCCATCTGCCAATTTTTCTTTCCTAGGTAATACCTCTGACAGCAGCACCATTAATCTTACATGAAGCCCAGCAGTTCTTGTAAGGCCAGGCTGTAGGACTCGGCCCATCACAAGCAGCTGAACTTCTGACACGTAAGGTACATTCAAAACAGCACAGCCACTCTGAAGTTTACCAAAAGTTCACTTCTCCTGATCAGCACTCCTTGTCAGAGGCTGCTGAGCAGCCTCACTCAGCTCCCCTCCTGAAGGCAGCCCCAATGGCTCCACCACACAACCTGGAGCCAGGCTCCTCTTGGGTTTGGCTCAGATGGGCCTTAAACTGGAGTCCCACTTATCTCATTTTTCCACTTGACTGCGCAGCGCAATCAAAAACTGCTCTGTTTTATTTTGCATTAGACTTTGGGCATTGCCTTCCTGCTTCTGGTACAATAAATTAAAAAACAGACGGGGAAAATAACCATCACAGCTCTCTGCAGAGCACTTGTGGCAGGCAGCTCATAGCAGGCATAGTTTTATAGTCCTAACATTCACTTCCCTCTTTCCCAAACCCTCAAATGCTGCACAGTGCTCTGTTTTCCTGAAACTCCTCTCAGGAGTGCTGCTTCTCTCCCCTTCCTGGCCTTTCCTCCCTCACCCCCCTCTGACCACCACTCCTGCCCAGCAGACCCCACAGGCTCTCTGGGCAGCCCTAAATGGAAATGATCCTTCCCAGCCTCCAAATTTTAATTGCTTTTTGGTTCAAGGGTCCACACTCTGCTGTTTGCTTCATTTAAGCCAGTGCTGACTCTCCTGTTCTCAGTACCTGAATGTTGTGGACAGTGAGCAATGCAAATCCTCCCTTCTCCAGCTGCTCCTGTGCATCCTTTCTACTGCTGGAGGCACCATCAGCACCTTCCTAAGGCAGCAACTTCTTTCCATTCCCCATCACCCTCAGGCAGCAAAACAAGATCTTCCCCATGCATTTACAGAAGCCATTCCCAGCCTCTAATCTACCTCTGCTTACACCAGAATTAATACCTGAGCATTGTGGCTTTTGGTGATCCACAAATACAAGCAAACCATCTCAAATATCCTTAGAGCACCTTCCAGTACCTCAGGGTGCTACACTAAAGCCAAGGGGGGACTTTACAAGAGCATGGAGTGACAGGACAGAGGGGAATGGCTTCAAACTGACAGAGATCAGGTTTAGATTAGCTATAGGAAAGAAATCCTTCCTATGAGAGTGCTGGCACAGGCCCTGGCACATCTCTGGAAGTGTCCAAGGCCAGGCTGGACAGGGCTTGGAGCAGCCTGGGCTAGTGAAAGGTGTCCCTGCCCAGGGCAGGGGATGGAGCTGGATGAGCTTTAAGGTCCTTCCAACCCAAACCATTCTGTGATCCTATGATGAATCTATGAAAATAGTTCTCTTGTCTTTTTTTTGGAAATATTTTCTTTTGGCACTATGAGCCTTATGTGCAAGGAATATTTCCTTAACATAAATATGTACCCAAAGAAAGAAAACTGATGTTTTTTTAAAAGGAACACGCACATCTGATTGCTTTTCCACCTCCTTGTTTTTCTCTAGCCTGGATGTCAAAGCACCTAAGAAACGAGGTTGATATATCTTCTCAGGTTTCCTGATGCTGTTTGTGATAAAAAAATAAACACATGGGATTATTTACTCAAAAATTACTCAGGAAATGCCATTAATCTCTGGCTTCCAGCAGTGCTTTGCTCAGTTTCATTTTTTGCAACGGCTCTTGGTCACAACTGAGGCTGTCTGAAACACCTGACATTGCATGAGCACAGCCAGCAGCTTCCTGCATTTTGATTTAATGCTGCCAAATGAACTAGTAAGAGGGATGGGGGGAAAAAAAAAAAAAAAAAAAAAACAAAAAAGTGAAATTAATCTGCCCAGAGTCACAAAAAAGTCCCTTCTTGTACACTTTTAAAACAGAAAAAGTCCCCATACTTGGGTTTCTGTTCCCCAGCCCCTCAGCTGGGGTTTCATACACAAATGCCTTTCAAGTGGCCCATTTTTCCCTAGGGGAAATGGTTCCCTGCAGAATGCCCAGCCAGGGGTGCTGCTGGCCAGCCCCTTCCCCGTGAATCGGCGTCTGTGCCCCCGATCAATAGCGGTCTGTGCGCACACAGAGCCCGTGTCAGCGCAGGCCCAGCCTGGCCTCAATCATCTGCTGCAGCCCTGAAAGGTTCTCACTCTGCACTGAGCCCTGAGCAGGCTAAAATAAACCCTGGTGCAGGCAGCGAGGAGGGTGGAAGGCACCACACAGGTGTAGGCATTGCCTGAGCATCCTCGGCAGTGACAAGGGCTGCTTTTCCAGGGTTATCTCGGTTAGAGAAACCCAGTTTGCAGAGATCTCAGACAGCACAGCCAGCAAGCTGTGCCTAATATCATAGATGTGGATCTGCTGTTCTGCTTCAGAAAGGTCAGTGCTATATGGTGTGTCACAGTGAGCTCATTGTTCTTGCTATTGAGTAGGGGCCACGCTTTAATTTTGGTATCGATGAAATAATGAAAGGGCCATTTCCATAGGAAACCACAAGAATTAATCAACCAGAACACAAAGACCCTCATAACCTGCTTTCAGGCAGGGAATTCACTTTGAAGTCAAGGACATCCTAATTCTGGTACCTGGAGCACCACACCTCTGACAAAACAACCCTGTTTTGGGTCTGCATGCAGAGAAAGGCAGCCATGCTCTGCATGCACATTGCTGTGCATGAACTCACCTGCTGAAGTAACATTTATTTATTAATATTCACCCCCTCTCCAAGCACACTCCTTAAAGGTCTTCCAGCTACACATTGCAGTCAGTAAGTCTTATCTTTCCTACCTGCCTGGTGGATTAGGCACAAGCCTTTCCGTAAGACAGAAGCCAAGTAACCATGACTACATTCAGAAACAGGTCTGCAGCCTTCAGACTTTTCCACCAATTTGAAAAGGCTGCTCTGGTTTGTAACTTTTAAATTGCCTTGCTCTCCAAGTCTCAAGTGTAATTAGTTTACAGAAATGACCTTCATTTCACCTAAAAACAATTTTAAAAATGTTTCTAAGGCAAATGTCACATGAGCCTCAGGATGCAAGGATGCCTCAGCCCGTTTCCCTAAGAAAGCAAAAAGACTTCTCTCAAATATTTTTGAGCACAAGTCTCACTTTTGCTTTCAGGGGTCCCGCTCCCCCATGTCATAATCACTGCCCCAAGACTCCTCTGCCTTGGAGATGGTGAGAAAAACAGGAGAAACTGCTGAACTCTGTCAGCAGCAGAACAATCTCATTCTTCCCTTCAGCCAGAGGTGAAGCCTCTGAAAGGTCTGAGGGAAAAACACCTTCATGCTCTTGAAAACAAGAATGAGATGGAGATCACTTCTGCTTGTTCCCAATAACAAAATGCTGAGTGCTGTGGTGCTGGAGCAACACACAAAATAAGGCAGGTAAGTCAGGATTTGAAGGCTGACTTGGCTTAAGCTCAGCTTAAGCTACTGAATAGAAAAATATTATCTTTAATAGGCTTTACTGAATCCCAGCCACATTATTCATCCATAGAGTTTGGGCTCATAGCTCTAAACCTCTTTAGCAGCAGCAAGATCCCTGTATTTGTGCAACAGCTTTAAAAAGCCAACATTTGTTTGGGCTTACAAACATACTTAAGCCTGTTCTTCAAACAGCAGTTGATGAAAACAGTGCTTCTCAATTAAACCAGCATATATTAACATTTATTAATTTCCTCTCCCTCCTTTGGCTTAGTCTCAGGGTGACAAATAGGCCACGAAGACATCAGCCAGCTCCTGACACCTCAGGTGCAGAGGAAGCCCAGGAGGTGCAGGCAAGCACCTGCCTTCTGCTGGAGCCAGGTTCAGCCAGGACAGAGGGAACTCCGTGTCCCCCAGCAGGGGGATGTCACCTGCCTTAGCACAGGCTGACCTGTGATGCCCTGAAAGGCAGAAAGCTGTCGTCACGCCTGGAAAACCAGAAATGGCACAAGAGGCGTTAAGGCATTCCTGGCAGGTAATGAGGTGCTAGAGCAAAAGCCCTCCAGGTACAGAAATTACTCATTGCTACTCCATCAGGCCATGGGAACATGGCAAAGCTAGGATGTATGACTGGAAAACAGCCAACAAAAATCCAGTCTGGGATGTGCTTTAGATCATGCCTCATGCATTAAAATACAAGTGTAAAGTTTGGCTTTCCCTTTTCCCAGTGAAGAGCTTCAAATCCAGCCCCAGTGTTGCCTCTGCAGAACAAAGATGCTGCAGGGTGTAGTACCAGAAATGCTCCCACAGCATCAAGTGACTGAAAGGAAAAGGTTTTTCAGGAGAAAAAGGGAATAATATGTTTATTGTATAATGCCAGAGTGTATATCCTGGAGAAAAAAGAAGAACTGATATGCTGTTTTCTTTCTTTCTCCTAAAGTCAAGGAGGACAGAAACCCTCTCTCCATCAAAGTGAGCAGCCTTGCTTTCAGACAGCACCAAAAGCTGCTGCCACTGAAAAACATAGGCTTGTAGATGACCAGAATATATCTTGTCCTCCAGGAAAAGAGAGTGTCAAAGTTTTAAGGCCTTGCTGAGAGTCATGAGATCACATTCTCCCTTTCCTTTAAACTACCAGGAGAACTGTAAACCTGATGTAAAGTGTCATCTAAAAATAAACCAAAGGCTTCCAGACATCAAAAGCAGTGCAATGCAAACTCAAATATGTGATTCCTAGAAGCAGCCATGTAACAAGGTAAGGAAACATACCTATGAGTGGCAAAATAAACTCATAACTGCACCATTTACAATTCTGCCCCTGAGCTCCTGTATTTCAATACATAAACCAGAAAGATAATCTCCATATGCTTTCTCTTCAGAACTTCACAAAAAAATGTCAGAGCTAAATGAATGCATTTTATGGCCATTTGCTGGGTTATTTCCTATCTTATACTGCAGATTTTCTGGAAGTGGCACTTCCCTGTACCAGCTCAATCAGGGAGGCTGCTGGCCTACAGCCCCCAAATCTCCCTAACCATTATACCAACAAAGAGGGAAGATTTTGGCCAACTGGCTCAACTGCTCACCACGCAAATTGGGGACAGGAAGTTATTAATGAAAATTAAGAAGCAACACAAAATTAGAGGGAGCAATGCCTTGTCCCCAATTAAGTCAATAGCCATTTCATCACTGACCATAGTGAGATAAGAGCACAAGTCATTGCAATTAAATACTTTTTTCCTTTTTGAAGTTTAGGCTACAATATATTCATTTACTGTTCATCTGACAGGACAATCTGGCTGAAATTTATTTAATGAGGAAAATAAGAAGAAGAAACAAATGAGGCAGCCCAGCAGCAGAAGGTTCATGGTGGGTTGAAAAGAGGAGAGAAAAGCAGGGATGTGATTATCTCTCCATATGTCTGCAAGAAGAACTGAACTTGAGCAAAAGGAAAGACTTTACAAAGCTGATGGAGCCATAAGATAGGAAGCAGTTTGTTCCTCCAAATAAAATCAGATCGGGTGGATTTAGTATGGAGGTTTTCCCAGGCTCTCAGAGAGCAGAGACGAAGTCAGGCAGTAAAAGGCTGCCCAGCATGCAGGGAGACCTCCTCCCCCATCCAACACTCCACATCCCACTGGATGGAAATATCCCAGGGCAGGAAAAGCAGGGACAGCTGGAGTCACTCCTTTCCTCCCACTGTACAGCACCCTGATCCAGGCTCCTTTCCCTACACCCATGTCAGCTAAAGGAGCTCAGCACTGCCAAGGGACCTGAAAAACGAAACAGAGCAGCACCCAGGCCCCAACATCCACATCACATGCATTTGGGAATTTCAGAGCACACCAGATTCAACCCAGTCCTGTGGATCAAAGGCTTCTGAGCCACTAGGGAAATTTAGTTGCTCTCAGCTAAAGCTGATTCGGAGCACACCATCCAGTGGAGTTTCAGCCCAAAGAAAGCACCTGAGTACAGGTACCTGGAGGCAGCTCCACAGCAGAAACCCAAACTCAGTAAGTGGGGACAGGAAAGTCTCTTCAAAAACACACTCCAGATGTGATGTGACCTAGAAGAGTGACAAGAAAAAACTTCTCCCCAGGAAAAAGCACAGATGCATCACAGGGATGCCTAACTGCATGATGCTGCCCAGGGCTGACCTGTCCCAAGGCCAAATGCAGCTGCATAAAACTGGCTGTAACTTTTAACTCCAATGAAGAATGCCCTGTTGACAGCCACGTGAATAGTGCCAGGCTGGGCAGATGATGGCATGTAACCATTCAGCAGACTGTACATGGATCCCTGTACAAACAACCACAGTCATTTACCAGCTTGGACACTGCAGCAAGCAGCAGCAAGCACAGTTGCACTGTGGCAAGCACTTTCCATTTGGAGGAGTCCAGAATATACCAAAATTTCTGCTTTTATTCTGCAGTGTTGAGCTGGGTTACAGGAACAGAGCTGCACCAACTCCTTTTACTCTCAGATAACGTGCACTGCACTGCTGTATCAGAAATGGATGTGCTGTTCAGCTCTTTGATTTATTTGGGTAATATCAATTCAAGCTGATTGCAACCTACTGAAATGGCAACTGCTGGACACACATTTAAATTTAACAATCTGTTGTGACACAGTGATAAATTTAGACTGGCTCCAGGACCAGTGTTTTCTCTGTACGTCACTTCACAGCAATGCTCTACGCCACTGAAAACCTCCGGCAGTCCTTAAATTGCTGTTGTGTCACTTTTGCCCAAACTTAGCCTTTTGAAGAACGCTGGAAAATCCTACAGAGGTGAGAGAAAGTGTTGCTAACACTGCCTGGACATGCAGAGCAATTGCTGCTGGCTTATCTTCCACTTTCCCTGCCCCAGTCAGAGCCATCCCCACCATTTTTCTATAAAATACACACACACATAAAAAGTAACAAAACCCAAAAAAGGGCAGCTAATACTACAAAACCAATACCAACAGAAAGCCTAGATGGTTTGCAAGGCTGCCCATTTAATAAAGTGAGCACCAGAGGCTCAGAGAACTTGCTGGGGATTTACAAAGTACTGCTTCTTCCCCACCTGTGCAATAGACAGCTGAATCACATGGATGGTTTTTGGGAGGCAGTGTGCTGAATTTCCACCCTTCTGTGACTCAGGTATGAACACCCTGAAAAATTAATTTATCCTTAGACATTTGTCCCCAAAGGCAAATTGTTTTCCCTGTGAAGCTCACAGAGCTACCAGAAGACCACGTAAACAAATGCTCTCCATTATGAGGGCAACTAACCCCATTAAAAAAAAATAAATAAACCGACACAAAACCTGCACCTTACATTTCCTGCATGTGTTTTCACATATGCTACTGCTCTGCATGTTTAAGCAGCAAATAAATCAGTTCCTCACACAAAGGTTTCCATGCAGGAATACACTAATCGGGAATTTAATCCATTTGTGGTCTGTGCAATCAAAGATGTGTAAGAAAAGATTCAATTTCTTGATTCCGCAGGTTTGCTCCTCTTGGGAACCAGCAAAACACAGCAGTGAGGAATGTGGCAGCCAGGAATGCCAGGGTGCTACCTGGCAGTGTTTTGTGAGCAAGGTAAACACAGACACCTCTGCTTGCTCCTACCTCAGTCTGACCAGCTCAAAAATCACATAGGTACAGGAGAAAAGAGGAAGACCTTGTGAAACTTTCCATCTCATACCAGCTCAAGAAGTGGACAAGACTCAAAGCACCCCTATGAGACATTTTGGATGATAACTGGATGCCATTTTGCATTTCATACTGGAAGTTCACAGGGGAGTTTCACTATAAAGATGTCTGTATCTGATACGTGCACACTGCTGGTGCAAGAGAACGTGTATGTCAATGCTATGCCCATGAAACAGCAGAGCACTACGTGCAACCAGACACACAAAAATGACAGTAACATACAGTAAGTAAGGAAATACATAATTTCAGGTTGCATTGAAAATATATTTAGTAACAGAGTACTAGATGGGGAAATCTTCCTTGGAGCAGAGTAGATGAAAGGTTCATGCAGTGATGCATAAAAGATAAGGACAGTTATTGCCTGTTTTCCATAAAACCAGAGCCCTTGTTCTGGCACTATCACCTCACCCAACCTTTTCTCCCAGCTGGTAGAACACTTAACCCCAGGGTGGTTTCCCAGCAAAGAGGAGAGGCATAACAAACACAGAATGCTTTGTAGGAGGTGCATGCAGTAAGGGAATAAGACCAACCCACATTCAGGCTCTTCTCTGCTGTGATTTGTCTGTGGAAGGTAAAGAAAACAGATGAGCAATCCCTGTCGTGCTGCATCTCCTGCAGCAGCCCCGAGGGGTGGCCTCTCCACAGCAACGTGAGGCTCCATCCTTGGGCAGCCTCCTGGGGACCATCAGGGGCATGCCACTGCCACAGCAGGTATGTTACTGCTGCCTTTAATTCCTGCTGCTACAACGCTGGAGACAACGAGGCTCAAACAGGCAGTGACAGCCTCGCAGGCAAACACATGTGGGGTTTATCATCTCAGCAGAGATTCTCCACATTGCACCTGAAAAATTATCCTCAGGAAGGACAGTCTGCCTTGCCAGGGTCTCTCAAACGTGTTTTTCTGCCCAAACATCCCAGGTCTACAATGCAGCAGGAAGAATACCCTTGGCCTGAAGATTCCCCCAAATCTTACAGATTTCCCCTTATGCCTGAACAGTGTGCAAACACAAAGCCAAAAAGGAACCACTTCTGAATACTTCTTGAAAATCATCAGGCAGATGAATTCCAAGAAGGAAAAGGGCCCCACTGTGCACACTGCAGCTGCCAAGTGAGAGAAAGCAAAGCTTAGGTAGCAAAAGCAACATCCATCACACAGCACAGCCAGGCTATTCACACAGCCAAGCCCTGGGCATGAGACCCCACAGGAAGCCCCCTCCCAAACAGCACAGTGGCTCTGTCATGGAGCAAAGGGGGCACCTTCTTCCCCTGGCATTAGACAACAGCAGCACCTGGGCTTTGCCATTGGGAAAGATTCCATCAGGAGATGAGAGCTCAAGGTATCATTACCTCTGTGCTGGTCATCCACTGGAAGGAGTGGGAAAGCCCTTCTGGAGCTGCCCAAGTGGCTGCTCCAGCACTGTGGCTTGCAAAGAGCAGGCCAGCCCAGCCCAGCTAGCTGGCTTCCACCTGGCTGCTCTTCTGAGCAGTTTGTCTCCCATAACTAAGTACAGGAGCTGTGCACAGATCTGTTAAGTTGGCTTTCTGCTCTCTAAATTAGTAAAGGAGTAAAAACAACAAGCCAGTCACTTAGGAAGAAAAATGCCCTTTAGACAGTCACTTAGGGAGAAAAAGAGCCTCTCAACTTTGAGTAACACAGCTAGATGCTGCACGAGACAGTGTCCTACAAGTTCTGAGGGACCACATGGCCCCTCAGCTGTTCATCACCAGCTACCTCCAGCACCATCATCTGCTTGTGGCAGCAAACAGCCCCTGGGTGTTGTGTTGCTTCAGGCTCCAGCACAGGGCACCTCACCTCCTCCCTTTTGCATTCTCCTCTCCTCACTTCACCCCCTCTCTCTGGCTCCCCCATATAGCTTTTCTTTTTCTCCCCTCCTTCCTTCCCTCCACCAGCTAATGCATTCCCCTCACCCAAACCCTACTTTCTGCTCATTAGGAACACAGGAGCACCTCCCCTTTATGCTGTATTTACTTGAATTATATTATTTAGCAACCAGGTGTCTTTGTAAGCTCTGAATTCTTCCATGCAGACTATATTCCTTGATAATCAAAGGAGGAAAAGTTGCAACTCCAGCTGTGACTCAAGGAACTCAATTTGTTTCCATTGGTAGGTGCTTATTAAACACCTCCTTACTAAGGAAGACTCCAAATAAACATATGAGTACATTTATTTTCATTGCTTATGGGGATGTCTCACTGAAAATAGGATCTGGAGAAGAAACTACAGCCTGAGATTTCAGTGCCATACCACAAAATAACCATGGCCAAGGATCCTAACAGCTACTGCAGGGAAGAGAACTGCTACATGTAATCAAAAACTACCACTGAATGCTGAAATTTTAAGTTAACTGAATATTGACCACATTTTTAATGCTGTCATTAAACCTCTTGAAGATACTGTAATGTCATTCCTCAGCTCCTGTAGAGCACCTCCTGCCAGGGAGGTGATGTGCAGAGTGCTTACCCCTAGAGCAGCACACACCTGCTCCAGACAGGTGATTGCTCACTCACTCTCTCCAGGCAGGAAGAAGGTACCAGTGAGCACAGTGAGAGGGGAAGAGCCCCTCTTCTGCTGAGTGCTAATCTGGGAAACAGACACAGGCTATGGAAACAGCTTCCACCTGATGCACCCCATAGCTTCAGACCTGAGCTGAGCCTTTGGATGTTCTCATTGCATTACTGCTTTCACAACAAACTGTCTGTTTTTATCCAGGTCAGACCCTGATGGCCTCAGTTCAATTTCCTCAAGAGTTACTCTGCACTTCCCCAGGTAAAAAATGAAGATAATCCTAGGATCCAGCCTCAGACATGGCCAGGAGCAGCAGCTCTTTCTGCCCAGAAGGGATCAGAGAGTGGTTCTGAGCTGGGATCAGAGTGGTTCTGAGCTGGGATCAGCCATGCCATGGGCAGATGAAGGGATCAGAGTGGTTCTGAGCTGGGATCAGCCATGCCATGGGCAGAAGAAGGGATCAGAGGGTGAAGCAGCCTCCATGCTCTGGCCATGAGACAGCTGCAGACAGGGCAGCACGTGGTGCTCAAGCAGCCCTTGCCCACCTGCAGAACCAGGCAATGCAGGGCTTTAAAACACAACAGACTTTGAATAAACTGGGAAGAGAGGGAGAAAGCACCCAGCTGAAGGGATGATCAAAGGAAGAGGCAGCAAAGAGGACACCTGCAGCTGTGTGAGCATATGAGCCCTCAGCAGCCCCTCCTGGAGCACTTGGCTACCCAAGCCCAGCACAGCTCCCTGCAGTTGCCTCGCTGGGCCTCCATCAGGAGGCTCATTTACTAAACCAGGGAACAATACATCACATGCAATGTAATTTACTGCACAATTTCACAGCTGGTCTAGAAAAACTCATCCTGGTGTCACTGTGATTACCAGCCACAACCTCTGTGCCTGTCTTTTGAGCTGGATGTTTTGTGCTGCTTCATCCATAACTGTAGTACAGGACAAATCAGTTGGCTCCTTTTTTTTTTTTAAATCCCAAAAGATAACATCCCACTCCCCTTCCCCATAACTGAATAAATCAACTCACAGTATGTTTGTGATTATTAAATTACATCACATAATGATGCTTTTTTCTTTTGGAACAGAAGGTAAAATAAATATGACCTACAATTGTTGGGCAATCTCTCCCCTCCCTGGAGGTTTTCACAAGGCAGGTACCCGCACCCATCAGCAAGGGCTCACTAACAAGCCAAAGAAATACCAGACACCAGATCAATGAACATGGACTTCCAGGGTTCCTTCTTGGCAGGCACAAGCCCTGTTCCCCATTTTCCAGCAATCCAAGGAAGAGCAGCAGAGGGCTGGAAAGCACTGCTTTAACTATCACCACAAATCTCCCAGACAAGGTGCTTGAGATCTTTAGCTGTTCTAAACACTCCCCTGATAACAGGTAAGGAATCTGCTGAAAGAAGGGGTTTTGGGGGGGAAATCAGGGGTCTGGAGGTGAGTCTGGGGAACACAGAGCTCCAAAACCAGCCCAAAAGGCAGCAAGAGGGCACATGGAAAACCTGAGCTGGCTTCATCCTGTTCTGATGAAGGTCCACCAGGGATGTGTTTGGTACCATCATTCATCTCTCCACATTTCTCACAATCCTCCCCCAGTTCCCAGCAGCTCATGGAGCAGACCTGCTGAGCCACAGGTTGTTTCTCTGCATTTAATGACTCCCTGTGGAACAAACATGTTCCTTACTGTATTTTAAAACGTGTCAAAGACTTTAGTGGTGTTTAAATGAACTGGGGAACTTGGGCTTTAAAGCTGTCACCACCATAAATAAGTGACTGATGCCAGCAATGGGTTGTGCCTACTCCTGTTAGAGATTAATTTGGCTCCCCCCACCCAATGCACACAGACAAGCCAGCTTCCCTTGAAGAGGTGGCTGGACTGGTGCCTTCTCACATTTGGGACCAGTTCCCCACTCTTGGCAAAAGCATCACAGCAGATTCCAACCTCCTGCTGCTCCCCTCTCTCAGCTCTTCACCCCTGGAAAGCCACAGGGCTTTCCCAGGCTGAGACAGGGAGATGGGGAAGGGGTCCCAACCACTGTGCCTGCTGCAGGTGCTCCACTGAAAAGCCATTTCCTTGGAGAGATCTGCATGGCTGCATCCCCACACCTCTGCACATGGCTGCCTGACAACCAGCCTTCCATCACAAGAGCAGGAAAAACGTTTGAACAGCTCTTGGAACATGCCACTGAGCTGTACTTTTACACATTTCAGTACAACACAACATCCAGAGCACAAAACCCCCCAGCAAGTCACCAGGCTAAAGAAACCCACCCCCAAATCTTTACCTCTCTGCCCACTCCCTTCACTTTGCACCTTTGAGTAATTTATTTATTAATTAAACGTAATTTTAATTAGCCTGCCAGTTTCTGTGTGCCAGCAACAAAACAGCTTTTTACCAGGTGAACACCACAGTGATAGAGGGCTTCAAAATATCATCCCTTGTGGTTTTTATGCTCGTGAATCCTGAACAGAAGCTGTGTGAGCATTATGTGTACCTCTGCCTCTCCTGCAGCATGCTGGCACGTGTCTGAGTGCCCATCCACAGCAGGTTTCAGTAGAACAGCAGTAACAGCTCAGAGGGCCACTCTGAGCCCTTTTTTCTGAAGGCAAGCAGGTGCAGATGAATGATGATATACAGAAAAGGGGGAGATTCCAGTTCGTGCTCCTGCTAAACTGCTCAGTGACCCATTTTTAATGATTTAGAGGATCACACACAGAGCTTGACTTTTTATACAGAAAATGCTTAGAACAGTTAAGCTATGCACAGAGACTCTAAGGCAAAGGAGCCAGGGAAGCCCCTGGGAGCATCTTGAAGGAGGGGTGAGAAACCAGAGCCTGAGCTGCTGCACCCCCAGAGGTCCCCCAAGGCCACCCCCAGCACTGGTGCCTCTGTTCTCTTCCCAGGTACAGGCTGTTCTGCCCAACAGCTTTTACAAATGCACAAATGCTCTGTCCCAGGTGTTTCCAACTGGACCCCTACTTTTATGTATTAGAAACAGCATGGTGCACTTCTGTCTCAAGCCTCTTGTCTCCTGCCATTAAAATAGCTTTGGTCAGCACTCCCACAGGTTGGGACAGGCTGCTTGTGGGGGCTAAACACTGCAGAGAAGAACTAAAAAAAGCTGCTGAACAAATACACATTCTCCCTTTGTAAACTGTATTTGTATTTCAAATTTCTATTGTATTTGTATTTCATTTCCCCCCTTTAAAAAGAACAAAAATAACAGAACCAACAAAACCAATTCTTTCCTCTTTTCCTGCAAAGGCAGTTAAATCAGCCTCTCCACCACTAGCTCATCACCCCAGTTTATTACAAAATGTGCTGTAGCCATTTAACAGGGCCAGAAGCACTGTGTGGCTTCTTCCAGGATGGAAATGGCACCAAGGCCACAAAGGCAAGGCTGGGAGCAGACCATACAGCCAAGGACAGACCAGTCTGGGAATGCAGGGAGAGGCCAGTCCTTTTGGAGCAATTCAGCAGCTATCAGCCTGATTTCACTCCTATGCAGCTTGAGAAAACATAAATATGATGTTCTCAACACAGCATCCCACCTCCCCCTCTTTGTTCCCCACTCCATAGATCAGAAGACACCTCAAGAGGGACCTGTGAGTCACTAGGGCAGAGGCACAGGGTGTAAATGTTTTATTTTCAAAGGCACTGGTCTACCCAGGGGAGTTCACTCCAAGAAACAACCACCTTATTCTTGTACCCTTCTACCACCTCCCTGAATTTAATAACCTCCAATTAGCTGGAAGAGCAAAAACATCCTCCAGGTGTGCTGGGATAACAATCACCTTAGCCAGGCCATTCCCATACTGTGCAGTTATTCTCACTTTGCTCAAAATGTGTCCAGCTGCTTCAGGGGCACAGTTTCACAGGCACAGGTTGCTCCACAAAACCACAAGCACAAGCTCTCTAAATCCCAGGCTCCTGCCCAGAGCTGAGTCCTGGGTGCCAGCACAGTGTCAGTCACTAAGCTTTGCCATAAACCTTGGGGAAAAGCAATTCTTCATCTCTGATGGAAAACACCTTCCTTCCTCCACTGTCTCTGCTAATTTGATGCTGGACCATCCCACAAGAGCATCTCAATATTTCATATAAAAATTCACAAGTTAAAAAACCCACCTCCGTGGCAGAGAGATCTCCAGTTCAACAGGACTGGTTTAACATCTCCCTGCTTTCCTACCACACGGTATCATCTTTTTTTTGTTCTTTAAATGCACCCGACATTTCATGCTCTAACGACTAGCACAAGGTGAAGAGCTTTCCCCTTCTAAAGCACCTTGATGGGCCATCAACACTCAGGTGAGAAATGCTGCTGGGTGTTACCTGCAGGAGTTATTTAATCCATTTTGTAAAGGTTAGCTCAAAATTAAGATCAAAGTTTCATGCTCTCGACACTTCCTTTTGTCTTTTTTCTAATGGTATTTTTAAGAAATTATTGCTGCAGTAAAGGAAAGGACAAATACATGTCAGTGCTAGAAAACAAATTTATATCCCTGCTGTGACAAATGGGCCGTGCCACACTGTGTCCCTGGTCGGAGGGGAAGCCCCGGCCCGGCCTCGCTTAATGGCAGCTTCTCATTCTCTCCTGCCAGGCCAAGTTTCCATCTGGAGATTTGATATTTGCCTTCATGGCTGGTTCTTAATCAAATAGGGTACTTTTAGAATGAAATTACCGTGGCTGTATTACAGATATAAGACATCTCACTTCAAGGGCATAAGCCAACCATTAAATGATGGACATTAGAAAGAAACTTTTCCTTGTGAGCAAGTTATTAAATCCCAACGGTGCCACTCGCATTTCTGATGGAGAACAACACTTTTGCCCCACACTGTCCATCTCCTGTGCATCTGCATCCTACCTGGCACATGGGATTTGCTCCTGTTTCCCACAGGGGAGGTGTCTCAAGCCTCAGGCTCCGACCTCTCCTGCAAAGCCTTTCCCCTTGCAGAAAAGAAAGTGAGGGCACAACAAGGACCGTGGTAGCAGACAGGACTATTGATATTTAGCAGCTGCCCAAAGGGATTCTGGGGTTTCTGGAGTTCTCCAGCCCTAACCATGTACCAAAGAAGCCCCAAAAGCTTCACCACTGCCTTCAGCCGCATCAGGATCACATTCATTTATGGACCTCAGGGGCATCTGATTTCCATTCCAGGGGAATGAGAGGGCTCCCCTCTCTGGAGAACTCTACTGCAGCCACGTGCCACAGCTCTTTGTGGAGTTATAGCAATTTGTTAGGATCATGAAACCACCCAAAACTTGCCCCAGCAGCCCACACCCCCACCATGGGTTGGATCTGCTGCACAGTCCCCAGAACTGCTCTGTCTGGGGAAGATTTGCCAAGATGACACAAGGAGAGGCCCCTTCCCCAGCACCAACTCCATTCAAAGTCCCTGGGAACCCCCAGACTGTGACAGGCTCCAGATGAACACGTTCCTGTTGCAAGCACAAGGTAAAGGAAATGGTTCAGCTGAGGAGGCAGAGACTGAGCTGTACAAGATCAACTTACGAGCCATCATTTTTAGTGGCATTTCTGTGTAGTTACTCTCAAATTATTCATTATCCCAAGTTTTCTTTTCCTCCCAGCTTGAAGATAATACAAAAATAACTTGATTACACACACTTCCCATCAGTGGCAACAGTTCTGAAGTAAAAAAAAAAAAAAAAGCTTTCCTTGTTACTGCCTAGTGCTCAATTTTCTGATTTGATTTTTTCACGCATTTAATACAGCTTGTTAAGTAGCAATATAATCAAGAATGGCAAGTACGAAGACCATTTTTACAGCAATTAAATCATCTCTAAAGAAACCAGCAATAAAAAGAGTTGGGAAGGAAATCTGATCCTACTGGAAATCCATTTGTTTTAAAAAGGACAGACTTGTTAGAAAGGGAGCTGATTAAATCAGCTGAGGCACTGTATAAAATAATTGAGTGGGGGGAAATTGGGCTGGTTAATTGTTGTGCTGTAAACATTATTACTGCAAACCTAAGTATTTGCAGAGATTATGGTTGGGTGTTTGTTCTTCCAGTAATGAATCTGAGATTTCTGTCTGGAACAACAGGTGTATATAATATAATAATACAATAATATAATGTATAGAATTCTTAAATATTGCAAAATTCAGACACAGCTCATCTCTCATTTCTTTCAGCAATAGATGTGTTGGGGAGCTATTCTGACTGGGCAGGTGAAAGCTACAGGAACTATAGGGGAATACAGTATTATCATGAAACCACCCCAAGACACACACACATACACATTTAGGCACACAGACACTGAGTCACTGCATTAATTTTGGGGATCTTGAAAAAAAATAAAAAATAAAAAGATGCAGACTCTGAAAACCCCCAGATGACACAAAAAAGGCTTGCAAAAGGGGGATGTCATTCTTTCCCATGTTTTGCATGGACCTTCCAGGTCTACAGCCCCCTAACTCTTTTGGGCAAGGGGAGAGGAAAAGTTGGGAAGCAGGAAGAAGGGGAAAGCTGTCCCAGTCCAAATCCACAGCAAACTGAGAGGAAGGAAAGACATTTAAAATAAAGGAGCAGGAAGATTAGGGAAGGGCTGCAAGGTTTCCCACAGCTTTCTTCCCTCTGGAATTCCTCCACAAAACACGTGCCAATCTTTCACGTTGTAGCATCACTTCCACTGCACGGCCTCCTCTCTTGGTTTTCTGCAATGGAACACCTTTCCCCAAAGGGAGTGGTTCCAAAAGGAACCCCAGCAGATTGACAGTGTGGAAGTTAATAAATGAGGTGGGTGGTGATGCCTTAAGTCTTGGCTTTCATATTTTTCAGATTCTGTGCTGCTTTAGTGTGTAGCTCTGAGCTTCACATTAAGTGTTAGCAAGTTCTCTTCACAGGGTAGGCAGGCAGAACAATCCTTTTCCAGCTTGTCCAAGGACAACTGTTACAACCTCCAGGCCCAAAAAGTATCAACAATGGTCATTTGAAGAGAGAAAAACAAGCAGGATGGGACTTCATAACCTGAAGCTGTGACTGGACAATTAACTCCAATATGCAAATGGAGCAGAACTGATAAAAGTGACAGACCCCGTGACTGCTCATCCATTTTGTGACCATTTTGGTTCATCTGGGGTGTAGCCCTGGTTGGGCTCTTGTGCTGCCCACGGTGGGTCCAGTGAGGCCTTTTAATAAATCCCTGCTTTATTCTTTAGCTCTGTGCAGCCTCTGTTCTAGGTCAGCCTTCACAAGGCATCATTGGTTTGACTGCTCAGATGGGGTGAGATGCTCACCTGGGGGGAAAATTGTTACAGTGACAGCAAAGCAGTCACTTTCTCAGTAAAACATAAATACATGTGTGTGTGTGTGTGTCCAAGAGTGTACAGCTGGGCTTTCCCACACACCAGTGACCCCCTGGCTGGAGGTGCAGGGACCAAGGTGGAACCAAGGAACCGAGCAGGGATGCCCCCAGGGATGCCCAGCCTGTGGTTCCAAGCTGCCTTTGACAAGTTGTCATTTGCATACTCATTCCTGCTCTCTTATCTCAGTCATTAGCTTCAAAAACACTGCACTGAGGACAGGAAAAAGGGTTTATAAGGAAAATAAACACATCTTTGTTTGCTCTGAAAATGGAAGCTGTAGGATTAAAGGCATCTGTATGAAAAGTAATATTACAGATGAGCTGGAAGCTGGTTTGTTTTTTAAATCAAAGAAGTGAAGACCCAAAGGTAAGCACTGTGCCCCATTAATCTACCAGCTACTCGAATACCCCAATCCTTTACTTTGTTCACCCCTTTTCTTTCATTTCCCTACCCTGATTAGTTACTGCCTTTTCATAAGCAGCCATCTCCACCTACAGCACAGAGTTCCTTTCCCAGTGGAAATATTCACCTTGCAACTTCACAATGCTCCTGGTTAGCTGCAAAAATACTTCTGGGCCTAAAGTCTGGATAATTGCAGTAGACCAAAGTGAATGAACAAATCCTGTGCTGGATTACACAGACTGGCTCATCCTCAGAGATACTGGAATCCAGCAGTGACTGGGAGTCTTAGGGAAAATTACTTGAGTCCCCATCACCATTTGAGCAGCATAATGCTGTCTTCAAGGTCATCAAAGTCTGCCCCCCATCCAGGGAAAGGGGAAGAGGAGTCACAGGTTCAAAGGTACCGTGCTATGAAGCTGTTACTCCAGTTTGGTGCCTGCTGCCTCCTTCCCCTGCACCTTGTTATTTTGGTTATTCCCCCTTCAGTCATGTCACAGTGAGATGCTAACAGGCTGCCAAATAAACCCTCTGGAGAACATAAGGACATGCTTCGTGATTCCTAAAGAGAACATCAAGTGCCCTGGTAAGGATTTTACAGAGTTCCATTTCACTTTTGTGTGCTGGCATTAGGCTCCCATCAACAACAACTCCAACAAAGCTGTGCCTCTGCTTTCTGCACCCTCCACTCAACCTCTGCTGCTCCTTCTCTGCCCAGGGCAGCCACAGGAGCATGGATGTGAGGGCAGCTCAGGATGCCCATGGGGAACAGGCCAAGGGCTGCTCCTGCCAGGCAGTGCCTGCAATTCCTCAGATTTTTGCCTCAACAACAGCATGTTGCTTTGGGAGCCAGGCATCTTAAAGGACACAAAAATAAGCCCTTCCCTGAACTCAAAAACACTTTCAAGAGGCTACTATTATTTTTTTATAAACTACACTTGTCCAAAATGGCAGGACATTTAAGAGAAAATGACACTAATTTATGCAAAAGTCAGCAATATAATTGCAATATTCATTTCCACCTCAAGTCAATTTTCAGGGTGGTAATGGAAACCAGTATGGATTGAATGGGAAACACCTGGCAGGGAAACCCAAAGAGAGAGGCTCAGGAAATGTGAGAACTGCAAAAATACTTGCTCACTTCTGCTGCCAAGGTGAAGGTACACACCATCACCACCCAGCCACACTCCTGTGCACAGGCTCTCCAGAAAACAAGGACTGTTTTCCCTATCCAAACTCAACCCAAGGAGAGAGAAATGCAACAGAACATTGCAAGTGTGGCACAGCATGGCAAACACCCCAGAACAAGCCCTCAGAGAGATGCATGACTGGGTAAGTCACTGGTGGCAGTAGAAAAATTAAGGCAGGAAATTTTGCAATGTTTTAACCATGACTGCATTCCTCCGTCTTCCCAATCCCTTTCTGACACTGAAATACATCCTGGTAACCTGGATAAAACTTCCTGCCACAGAGCTGGCTGACAACTAAAAGTTTACTTGAAGCACTTAGCAGTTCCTCATGTGAGGCTGAGGAATGGAACAAATCACCCTTTCTGTGTGTTTCTGCTGCAAAACCCACAATTCCTTCAGCCCACATTGAAAGCCTGAGTGGAACCACAGAACATTTCTGACCTAAGAAAGTCTACTCAGCTACCTCTTTCTGCTCTGCTGGATCTAAAGCAGAGTGCACACCTTGCATGAGAAGCATGGGGTACCAGCCTAAAACCTGGAAGAGGGAAATTCCTACACTGCTTCAGGAAAACCACATTTCTCACTGTATCACTGCATCTGTCAGGTGCAAAGTCAAGAGCATGAACAAACCCCACAAAAATGCCCTGTGATGCTGATTGTCTCTTCTTGGAGAGATTTAATGAACTCTTTCTTCTGTATGTGAAAAAAAATCATCTAAATGATAGCTAATTCCCATAATAGCTGCTATAATGGAGAAGAAAAACAGCAACAAGTTACATTAGTGCTCCAGATGGGTTTTTTAGAGGGTTTTTTTCCCCAAGAATTACCCTCTAAGGACCCCAGATAACCAAACAAACAGCATTAGACAGAGCAGGACATAGAAAAGACCTCAATGAGGGAAGATTGCTACTACATCCATAAGTTTTTCATTAAAAACGTTGCTGGAAAGAGAAGCCCTGATGCCTTTTGTGGAACAAAAGCCAGTTTGTCATTAGTACAATGCAGACAAGGTTGAAGAACACTTTGGCCATTTGAAATTCTGGACTCTGAAGTATTTTATTACCAAGGCTAGTGAAAGCTTGAATGAATCAATATTCTTTGTGCATCCACTGCACAGTTCAAAGCTGCTTGTCTGCTGATTCCATGGCTGCACATATGTTTGTCAAGAACTCTAAAAGCTGTATGGGGAAGATGTACATTTGTGGAAAACAATATCAAAAAAAAAAAAGTCTGCATTAGTTGATCTCTCCTTTCCTCCTTCAATTATCCATTTTCTTCACCATCTCAAATATTCCTACAGCACTCTCTTCACATATGCAACAGTTTCTATGTATCTAACAGTTTGCTTCCTTATAATACTGAATATTGAGCATTTATCACTCATTTCAGGCAGGAAAATCTATTCACTTATAACACAAATCGCCTGAAAGTCACCAAGAGTCCTTCAAAGTGATGTACAGGGCTGCTCTGGCAGTAAGAGCAGCAAAAAGATCCTTGTTGGCAGATTTCTTTGAATCATCAGTGTCTGTTGCCTGGTGTTGATCTGGAGCATCCCTTCAAAGCCCTGTGACTTTAGACTTTTTTAATTCCCCAGGTTAAAAGCTATTGAGGTACAGGCTTCATACAGGCATGGAAATTTAAAGTCAGGAATGATTGCACCTAAAAAATATGAACTCTTAGGACTCCCAGGTATCTGAGAACAGAAAGCAGATCTTGTGGATGACAAGATGGTAAAATTAGAACAGCTGCCGTGGTAACAAAATGGGCAATTAAATGAGCTTTAATCCTTGCACAGTAACTTAACAGGACCTGTGGAAATGTTACGCTGGGATTCAACTCAGCGACAATGCCAGCAAAACACGGTTTTGATTAATTATGAGAATGAGTTAGTCTGTCTGGTGTGATTCATAAGGAAAAAATGGACGTGGGAACACAAAGGTCTGCTCCGCTGTGGAGCAGTACCAGGATACTTACACTTCCGAGCAGGCTCCTACATCACAGTCTTTCAGATGATGTCAGTGTTAGCCCAGCACTCCTTAAAAAAAAGCTTCACTTTCCTGCTCCCCAAGTACACAGCAAAACTCCTGAGAACTTTCACACCTTGAAAATCATGTCAGTTATGAACCTGCATAACAGGAAAAATATCAGTATTCTGAATTTCTGAGCTTCCTGTTTCCTGGGGCAAAGCCTAAAGCTCAGTCTCAGCCTCTCACTTAATGGCATTAAAAAACAAAGCAGAAAACACGCTGCTTTACTTGCCTTAGCAAACCTCAGGAACTAATGATTGTGCTTACAATACATTAAATAAAAGCTGAATTGTTTAGGTAAACAAAGACCTAACTATGGAGAGCTTCGAAAGGACATGATCAGCAGTTCATCATCTGAGACTGTTCAAAAAGCCCAGTACTGATCACTGGGGTATTCCAGCAGAGACTGGAATTAGCAGTACAGGATTTCTGTCTTCAGCTAGTTTTTAATTGCACAGACACTCCAAACATCTCCCTACCTGAGCGTGACCTTGGTGAGCTACACTGAGACTCACAACGTGCCTCTGCTTATTAACAACACCAGTGCAAGGTCTGGCACAAGGATGGCTCCCACTGCACACCTTGGCCAACAACCCTAAAGCCATCAATCATTTGTGATACAGCACAACAACCAGGCTCATTTTCGTCAGAAAACTATTCAGCACAGGGTAGTGATAATGTGTGTGTTATGCCTTCTGAGGAGTCACTCTGGGCTGGACACATCCCCAGCTCTGCCTTCATCACAGCCATCAGCAGGACCCTGAGAAAAGCCCATGCTGGCCTCAGCTGGGGCCAGGGCTGGCCCAGATCACCTCCACCCTCCTTGGGTGGGGCCACCCAAGCTAAGCTGGCCATCTCACTGGTGCAAGTCCACAGGTGAGGAGGAGGGAGGTGACCCCTGCTTGAGGAGCCAGTGCTGGAGGAAGACACAGCTCGAGTAATGACACTGCTCTCCACACAGTGCTTGTGCAACTGCAGCCTCCATCAAGTGCTGTTTTGACAGCTTGAAATGAGGGACACCATTCCTCATGAAGGAATCCGAGCTGTACCCACTGACTCAGAAAGTACCTCGTTCACACTCTGCATCTGCCAATCCTGGCAGTCTGCCTACGCTTCAGCAATAAAGGGGGAAACCTAGGTAATGTGACATGTAGGATATCTTTGAATATTAAATTCATGGCACATTGTTGATTCATTTATAATTCATCACAAATTGCAATGCAAACATTTGGCTAAAGCGCAATGATGTTGGGAAAGACAACCTCTTTTTTTGTTGTTGTTCTTTAAACAGAAACCAGAAATAACACACCCCACTTAGTCCAGGAGTAAGTCCACCTCAGGGAAGAGGCAAAGAACAGCCAAGTCCCAAATCCTGTGGGCTGAGGCTAAGAAACCCCCCCAAGTAACAAGGATTCCTTCAGAAAATAAGAGTAACTGTTGTATATCATTACAAACAGGCAAACGCCTTCACACATGCATGCACGCCATTAGGACAGAAGAATTAATTTGCTGAAATACCCTGTGAAATTGCTGTGTGGCTAAGCAAGGTGAAAAAAAAATACAGTTAGGTCCAAAAAAATAGATATTTATATTTAATTTTTAAATTATTTTTCCCCACTATTTCATTCCCTCAAAGTCAGTCATCCAGACATTTACGCAGTCAGTTTAGCAGGAAGATCAGGCTTGAACGAAGCAAGAAAGCTTCACCAGAGTGTTGCTGAAAGCCATTTTCTGGACTACAGAGGCTCAAAGGTGGGCAGAGAGAGCTTGTTTTCTGTCTTGAGAGATCAACACCTGCCAGCAAAATTTGTGACACTGTTATCTGCATCCTACAGAGACCTCCAGCAACACCGACCACTAAGAGGAAACAGAACCATTTATAATCCCTTGTCCCCTGAGGAACAGTATCCTTTGGTTTTTAAGCTCCTGTAAGTTAGATTTTGTTTAACTATGATTACTATCGCTCTCTGTTATCCTTTGGTTCTGTTGAGGCAATGCAAAGAAAGAACAGCAATGACTTGAAAAACAGATAAACATCTAAAAAAAAAGGTCTGTCTTAGAGGTCTAGTGGTTCACTTGCAGGTCCAATTGCACTAGGTAGGAAAGTAGAGGGAACAAAGCAGAAGGCAAACATGTATAATTTTTTTCCTTGCAAAAAGAAATACAAAGATTCTATACACACTACTCTTATCTTGAAGCAGTTGTCACAGTTTGAAAATCTGGTGGCTGAGATGGAGAAGATATTCAGGGACACAGCTATGATTAAGCATTTGAAGAAATTACTAAGAGATCACTAGACATCACTCTCACTAAATTCTTATTTAAAACATCTGATGGGAAACGTCTCTCCATCAAGAGAATAAAGCAGGTTCAGACAGTGTTAGCTAGACACAGCCACAGCTGGAAGATTTTGCTGTGTGTGCTGAGACTGCAAGGGCAAATGCATGGCCAGCACGAAGAGCAGAGCTGGAACCACCTGGGCTGAATGTGGCCACGGGAGCTGCCGCTCAAATCGCATCTGGACATCAGCAGGGCTGTGCCACTCAACCTTTGCCAACGGGATAAGGCTCCTCCAGTCAGGGGGAAACAGCAGCAGGAGAGAGCAGAGGGGAGCCCTGATTGATTTTCAAAGCCTCTCCCAGGTGCTCCAGCTCCCTGTGGCAGGCATTGCCCAGAGGAGCTCACACCAGCTGTAACTGCAGTGAAATACTAAGAAGAAACTGTCCCAGTTTTGCTTCAGACTGGAAAGTCACCGGTTTTTTTATCACGCATTCTTAAACAAATAACACTCTTACTTCAACAAAATCAGTTTCAGATGCTGAGGAACTATTTCTCCCAAACACTAACCAGACGAGATGAAAGCTCCACTGATCTCATCACAAAATGCTCCCACGAATTTAACAGCGCAGGGATTTCCCTTCCTGCATTTCCAGGACTACCATATTACTGTGGTGTGCAGAATGGTTTACACCAGCCTTGCTAATTCAGGCAGGCTCTGAATAGCAGCGAGGCCAGCCAACAAGCCAGTGCCTTTTATTCCTCCCCTGCTGCTTCCTTAGTATGCGCCCGAGCGCGCGTGGCACAGAGCATCGGCCTTTTCTTCGCGCTTCCGCGCAGGGCACGGCTGCTCTAGCAGCATCCCCCGAGTGAAGGCTGCCTTCATTCACAGGGACACACAGGTGTCCTCCCTGCCTGCCAGCAAGGGCAGCAGCTGTGCCGACCTCAGCCAAAAACCCGCGCTCCCCAACTGGGCACCCTCGTGCACAGCCAGAGCCCGACGCCTCGCCGGCCCCCACAGCTTCACCCAGCTCCCAGGGATGGCCAGGAGGATCAGGAGAGGCCTGGGAGCTGCTGGATGTTCACAGAGGACAATAATCTGTGTATCTGTGTGAACCTGCCACCCAGCTAACGTAGCCCTTGGTTATGGGAGAGGCACTCAGTGCTGGCTTTGGTCCTGCTGAGGACAGAAATCCTTCATTAACCCAGCCTGTTCAATGTGCTATCACATCATATTACCATTACTGACTTAGGGGAGTTTTCACAGAGTGCACCAACAAACCAAAAAATAATTGAATTCCTCTCATTTATCATTTAACCCAACTGAATCTTATTTTCATAAGCACTTGAGCTGGTGGAACAAAATATCTCCCATTTCCTGGGTGCCTGTCGACAGTTTAACCCTACAGATGGCCAAAGTCCCTTTCTGGAAGATAAATGTATGTGCTGGCACACACATGCTTAGACACACTCAGGCAGTGCCCCTTTGCAGAAGATCATCTGCTAAGAAAATAAAGCCTTTAATAGGTAATGTCCCAACAACCCAGATATCTCCTGCAGAAACCATATGAAGCACAAACCTTGTGCCATGTATTTGGCTCAAAAGAGGCAGTGCCTTTTTGGTTTTTTAATATATATATACAAAAATATATAAAGTATGCTTCTGGCTATATAAATATTACTCTCATTTTTAAACCAATGCTTAACTAAGGAATATTTGCTTTTGCCTACAATTATTTGTCAGGGTTTTTTTTTTTCCCCACAGAATGACAGATGATACTGTCTTTCCAAAGTGACAGAACAAAAGAGATTACAGTGATAATCAAGTTACCTTAGAGAGAAAGGAATGAGAGATTCAGAGCTACTCCTCTACCCAACAATACTCAGACTTCATATTTTCATCTACTGGGTGAGCACTATCTCTGTAAGGTTTATTTAAACACATTGCTTTCCCACTAAAGCATTTTGTGCCTCCTTAGACTTCCTCTAAGGATTTTCAGCTAAAAACAGGTTATAGTTTCAAAGCACAGTCATAACAGAAATTGGAGAGGATATATCACAGTAATTGTGTTTACCTTATAATGAAAGAAAATAAGGAATATTCCACCTACTTGAACTAGAATTCAAAGAATGAACAAAAAAAAAAAGAATAAACCCACTAGGAGGAAACAGAACAATTTCTGTCCATCCCCAGACAGTCTATAACCAAACACTGCAAAAATTCTCCTAAGACAAAGCCAGCAGGAGAGATTTACACTCCTGGGGTGTACAGAGAGCCCACAGCCCTTTGAGCCATGCAAAAGGGAAGTGCCAAAATCCAGAGTGAGCACAATGATCCACCTCCAGTCCCACAGCCACAGTGCAATCTTCCTTTCCCATGCTGCAGGTGAAGTCCTCTAAGCTCAACCCTCCCAGTTTCACACAGCTGGGCTTTTACCTCCCCCTCCCTCCACCTTCATTTTTAATATTCAGCATGGAAGACAAGCCACAACTTGTGCCACAAGTTCCTCTCTAGCCTGTATTTGAGGATGAGAAGGGGACAGTGTTGGAGCAGCCCTGGAGTCCTCTACGACTGGGTTAAGCCCCAGAGCACAGAGGGTTCAAATAAAGACACATACCCAATACAGCCCCCAAGCCTTTTGGTCAGTGTGTCTGACAAAATTCTTCCACAGACAGCAAAGAAAATGCAAAGCAGTAAGAAAAGCCTAATTTTTATATAATCTTTCAGCAGCCAAAGTCTGGATTTAACACTAAACTAGGATCAGTTTCAGCCTGGGGAGGATCTGGCCTTTTCAGGGTGCTTTTTATCAGCTCAGCCAGCCAGCCAGCAAAAACACTGCTAAAATGGGAGCTCTTTGCTGTCACACAATTAAAAATTCCATGAGGCAACAGTGGGTAAATATCAAGCTAGAAATCTCAAAAATGGAGTGGAAGCTATTGGATGCCAAAACACCAAGCCAGAGCCATAATCCAGCCTAAAACACACATGGGTGAACCTCAGGGCATCTCTCTTTGGCCCATCAGGCAGCAGTGCCCTGGGAAGGGGCTTTCACCCACAGGCACTCAGAGAGTCATAGAAATGTCCAAGTCTTCGTATTTTATTCACCTTTTCCTCTCTAAAACATACAACACCAGCTTCCATTATTTAGTTTACCAGTTGTTCAATCATGAGCACAGTATTTGCATTCATAAAGGCTCTCTGAATGCGAGCATTAGAAATGTAATCCTAAATATTTATGGAGTGGTCTAGTCTCAAAAACACCTCCAAGGAAAGTGTCTTGGGCCCACCCAGCTTAAGTCTGCAGCTCTAAATTAGACCATGCCAGGAACCATTTTTAGGCAAAACCTTTTCTTTTTCCTTTGCTCCAAGTGCCACGTCCTCAAAACCCAACCACGCTGGTCTTGAGGAAAGCTTTGTTAGAAAAAGACCATAATTCCAATACCTGTGATATTTTTGGCCTTTGAAAGCCAAAAAACATTGTGGGGTAAGACAAACTTATCTGGGTTATGGGTGCAAGACCCAGACAGAAAATGAGGTGGGCGAGACAATCCCTAAGCCGTGTGTTCCCTGTGCTTTTGGGATGCTCATTCCCAAATCCAAGAGATTTAACAAATGGCTGTGAGTGCTGGAATTACCAGCACTCTTCTGTTCCAGAGCTGAGCCTTCTGCCCTAATGAAACCTCTCCTCTTCACGTGGCAGCTGCTTTTAGAGCCTTTGGTGAGCCAAGGGCAGCACTCTAAAGGCCACCCAGTGATTTCCAAACAAAACATACAACCAAGGTTCACTCCATCATCTGAAAAAACACTGCTTCACATAGAGCCAAACAGCCAAAAATATATTTCTTATTGAATTTTGGTTTATATTTCTTTGCATGGCAATTAAAAAGCTTATGGCCAAAGATATAGGAAGCAGTAAAAATGATGCATATGAGAAGATCTTACTGAACTTAATGCAGCATGAAATTATCCAACGGGCTGCTTTAAATACTTTGCTGTAAAAATACACACCATAAGAAAATGTTTCACTGCTCTTTGTTTAATAGTGGAGTTAATTAAGAAAAAAGACAGTATTTCCACAGATTAAAGAAAAACAAAAAAAAAAATCCCAAGTATTTATGTTCTCAGAGAGTTCCTAGATGTACAGCTCACTGAGAGCAGCAGCACTAGGCATGAATGTCGAAGACCAGGGACTCAATTCTCTTTTTAATTTCCCTGGAACCAGTCTTTTCAAAGCAGTATGAAATACTACAGGAGTCATATCTCAATTCTGATTGACTTTTCATTTTACCAGGCTCAACAAATTTAAACCACTATCTTAACATGACCTGAAATATTCCAGGGTTATGATTATTTTATAATTGATTATCAAGAGCAAATTTACAAATTAATCCTAAAGTAGCAAAAGGAAAAAAAAACCTGCAGAATAATTTCAGCAACACTTCCCAATGTTTGCACAATTCTCTGTTTAATTCCCACTAGCCAAACGCCTCTGCTGGCACAGAGAGCTGGAGATGTAGCACTGCATATTCTGGCCAATTAAAGAGTTCTAATTTATTTTTTCCTTTCACCTAATCTTATTAACTCTTCCAGTGCTGACACAAAGACATCTGTTCCCATTAAACTTCCCATTTTAAAAGTTAATGGGACTTTCTTCAAGCAATCCACTGGTGGCCCACTACATTCAGGGAAGGACCCAGAGCACCCATCCGTGTTTGACAGCAATGGCTGTAATTAATTTCTTATCTTGCACCATGTCAGGTGGCTGGCACAGCCACATGCTAATTCTCCTCCCTGCCACTTGAAATGATCCCCTCCTCCTGATGAGATCAGCCATGAAAGCATCTGAGATGAAGCAAACAACACTTCTAAAATTCAGCAGCAAAGAGGTGGACACAAAATAACTTTTAAAATAGCAAATTAAAGCAGCAGAACATGAGTTTTGCCCACCAAGCACTTCAGCAGCAATTTCAATTGTGGTCAAATATGTTAATCTTAATTTCTTTTAAAAACCTTGCAGTTGACTGAATGCTGAAGGGGAACTTTTTAAACATTTAAATATTTTATCATTCCCCACTCCACTGTATGCCCAAACTACCAGCTTGGTTTTAAAGTATGTGCTTTTCTATTGTACTTTTTTTCCTTCCCCCACTAGGCCAAGGAAAGAAAATAATGCTGAGGATACTTATTTTCTAAAATACTCTAATGAAGTCAGTGGAGACTCCAGGAGCTCAATGCCATAAATAGAGAAAAGAAACAGAACATATCAATCAAGCCAACCCAGCTTGAATTGCATCTATAACAAAACAAGGAAGGAAACAACAGCCTATTCAGCAGGGGAATAACAGAGAAATATTGACTTGTTAAACTATGGACATATTTTGAGCTCTGAGGAGGCTGTAATTGTTTCTAAATAAAGCTAAAAGTCCAGCAGTGTGGTCAGCCTGCTCCTGGAAGGATTCACGCTGCTGCACTATGAGCAACAGGTGGGATTTTTATCTTTTTTTCTTAAAACATAAATATCAACACCTCATTTTCAAAAGGCAACACAAGGTGTGCACACCAATACTTCCGTTTTGGGCCACAGAAGAACTTCTGTATTTATATCACACTTCATTTCTGTTTTTATTGACCTTTCAGATGGCCTTGAATGAGTCTGAAGTGTAACGACAGCTGTGGCACACCCCATGGGCATTTCCAGTGGCCCAAGTGCCTCCCAAGCCATGCCTAGGTAGGAGCTGGGGTGGAAGAGCAGCACCATGAAAACCCACAAGGAGCATTCCCGGATGGCCCCGCAGCGCTGGGGAACGTGGATGCTCCTTGCTGGAGCAATGCTTCCAGGGTTCTTACACACGCAGCATCCACAGCTACCTCTGTGACAAATCTGGCTCAGTTTTCAGCAGGGATTGTGTTTGTTACTGGTAGGACAACTGCTGTGGGCCTTCCTTCCCTTCCTGACACCATCCCTCCCACAGCCACATGCCAGCCGAGAGGCAGAAAGCCCTCTCCCTTCTTGAGTGGTAATTATATTTCTCCTTGTTACAATGAAATCCTTCCTGTGATTAAAGTTCAATCTGAGCAGGCTGATTTCCTCATTTGTAGAGATTTTATTAGTTTGTGGGAATGCCTGCTTCCCCACCTCTGAATTTATTCTTAAATTACTTTTTCTTTTTTCTTTCTTCTTTTCCCCTCCAAGATCCCTCTCTTTCAAGTGACATTTGCCAACATTAGTCTGATTTAAGACCTTTTATCCAACCCATTGCCTTTTACTTAACTATATTGCTTCCAAGACCACTGGGATCTCCAGGCATTAATCATTAGCATTCATGCTGGAGCTGACTTTAGGCAATGAGTTACCAGTCTTTGGGGAACACCGTGCACCACCAGCTGAAATGCCCTCAACAGTCTGCCCTGGTAAATTAATTCTCAAGCAAACTCTCCCCCCATACCTGTCCTTCTTCTTAAAGCTCCTGCTCTGCAGCACCGAACACCAACTGTGGGGCCGAGTCCAGCACACCCCATACCCAACCTAATCTCATCCCTTCATTTAGACTGAACTTTGTCACAGCACATGTCACAGTTGAGACAGCCATGATACAGAGTATCACCACACAATTTCAGAAGGCTTTAAGCATTTGCCCATACACAGTAACACCTTACCACCTCAGAAGGCTTCAGGCATCTGCCCAGCCACAGTAACACCAGGGCACTTCAGAAGGCTGCAAGCATCTGCCCTTCTCGTTCTTCAGCCCAGCCTGTTATAGCCCTCATGTTGATGCACTGCACCTGTGTGCCCTCTGTTCCCTTTGGTGGTTGGTCAGTGCCCCTGGGCACTCCATGGCTCGGTACCTTCAATATCATTCACCTGTCCTGCACAGCTGTAGCTCGTTGGGGATGAGGCTTGGCCACAGCCCCACTCCCAATCACCACAAACTGTGCCTACAGAACTTCCCTGCCCTCAGTCAAGA
The DNA here is from genome assembly GCA_013399945.1 of Ploceus nigricollis. Taxonomy (NCBI): domain Eukaryota; kingdom Metazoa; phylum Chordata; class Aves; order Passeriformes; family Ploceidae; genus Ploceus; species Ploceus nigricollis. Next base: position 310,394 of record VXBC01006492.1, read on the forward strand.
GAAGAGAGGCCCGTGGTCCAAGCTTAACACTATGCCTTGAAAAAACAGGCCAGGCCCATTTGGCTTGGCCGAATCAGTCAGTTGTGCTGGCCAGACATTCACCAGCAGACCCAAAGCTGGATCATCTTGGCTGGAGCCCACGATGAAGTCAGGGAGTGGCAAAAGCTCCCACATCCTCAGCTAGAAAGGCCACACCCCATGGATGCCTGAGAAACGTCTAAAATTTGTCAGTTTGTCTGAATAAGTAACCTAACAAAGTGCCCTGTATGAATCAAAAACTAAACCCACAAACCAACACCTAAAACCACCTTGCACTCAGTGTTTGGTGCACAGCACAAGCTCTGTGCAGCAGGAGCTCAGCCCAGAGCTCCTGCCCTTCCCAAATACTCTGCTCACACTGCATCTTGCAGCTTCCACACACCTATAAACTACTATCAGTGAGAACCTGCAAAAAAAACCCTTATCTTCAACCACTGTGGCCATTACATCAAAGGGTTTTTTTGCATTCTGCAGAAGTGCCTCTGTGACCTTGTCACCTTGCACAATTCAGCGTGCACTCAGCCCACTGTAGACACTCCATATTAAAATACTGCAGCATTGGTTTTTCAAAGCACATGGAAACTTTCTTCTGCTTATTTTGGGTAGCACTGGGAAATAAAATGGGAGCAACACACTTAACTTTAGCCTCACTTAAATTCAGTGATGTCCCATCAAAGTAGCCACATCCTTGCTTTCAGTTTTAAGCTGTATTTTGCATAAATCCCAACCACAATTTAAGCCTACATTATCTTCAGGGTGTCCAGGAACACCCCTCCAAGGTTCTCAAGGATCCATCATGCTCCCAGAAGGGTCCCCTGATCCCAAAGGGGTTGCTCTTCCTGAAATACACAAGACAATTTGCACTGTTTTTATTTGTTCTCTTGCTATTATTGTTAGAGAGCCGAGGTGACATTCCCAGTCAGAACAGATCAGTGGGAACACAGACATTTCCAGGAGGGGAGCACTTAGGTGTCATCCTTAGGTGCTCTTCCAAAGGCATTGGGCTGCCAGCAGATGCTCAGCAAGTTTTCCAAACTGCAGGAGTAGGTCTGGTGCCTCCAGTGCCTCCAGGCTTTTCGCATTAGTGGAAGGCTGGTCTGCAAGGTGAACTTGGTGCTGAGGAAGTCAAAATGTGAATGTAACCTGCATCTGTAATTCCCCACAAATTGCCCACGTGAACAGATTTAATCTGCATTACAAATGTCTTTTCAGGGCTGGAGTGGAGGCAGAGCTCTTCTTTCAAGGGAGGGGAAAGCTGAAGCTCTGCTGTTGTACATTTCAGCTCAACTTTCTGGCACGTTTTCCTTGCAATGCGTAACTAATATTCTTAGCATCTAATAACACAACTCAGACCTGCTACCTATAGGACTATTTTTTCAGAACACCCATCAGAAGGCTTTGAACTGTGCCTCTTAAGTTTTTGTGTCTTTTCCCTCTGATTGTGGCATCAGTTTCAAAGCAGCACTCAGCAAACTCGGCTGCTTCACAAAAATCTGTTGTGCAGGCCAAATAGCCAAACACACACGCACATGCAATTAAAATCAAATGCCTAGATGATCATTTCAGTTTTAATTAGATTTTACCAGGACTATGAGTTAAGGCTGCAGGCTGAGATGTTGATTTAAAGCTGTAGCTAATGTGTTTTATTGCCAGATTTGCTCATAGTCAAAGCTAATTATCCCTATTATGCTTACATGATTTTTCAAACAACCAAAAAAAAAAAGCATTAAAAAAGTGAGTTTGTAGCAAGCAGATTGGCCTGCCAGTGTCTGAGTGTGCACGTGCATGTGTGTATTTACCAGCCATTTCAAACCCAGATCTTCAGTCATACAGGGAAAAAAACCCCCAAGCAATTAGCAGATGAAGTGTGGTACTGTTAAACAAACATCTCATCTCCAAGACCCATCAGGAAACACAATGCAATATAATCTTATGCTCTTCCTAAATACAGTGATGTTGTGGAAAGTAAGATCTTTACAGGAAGAGCTAAGAAATACTGAGTAGTTTCTTGAAATCATATCTTAAAATGTAAGGGGGCCTAAAGGGAATTTTCAGTGGTTTTCAATGGGAAAAAAAAAATCAAATACTGGTTTTGGTTTTTGCAGTTATTTTATTCTTCTCACTATTAACATTCCCTAATTTTATCTCTGGGAAAATGAAGAATGGAAAACACTGAGGAAAAAGAACAAGAAAATGCAAGTCTAAAGATTTTTTTACATTCTTAATTCTTAAAACTGCCAAGAAATTTCAAAAGAAACAGCAACTGGGGGGGAAAGAAAAAAAAGGCAACCCATAACTACTCCATTTGAAGTAAAGCCTTGCCTCTTTTCCTCAGAAAGAGTTCAGATACGACTTGAAGAAGCCTTCCCACTGCTCTTCCCTCCTCCTTGAGCAAGGACCCAAGAGTGTTTGCTCTTGCTTTCATCTCTGGATCCACTGCCTCCACCCTGAACGGGTGCTCAGGGTCTGCTACCCACTTGCTCTTCTACCAGGGAGCCTCCTATGATGTGCAGGCATTCAAGGAAACTCCAAGAGACTTGTCTTCCATGAGTTAAACCAAAAATAGCACACATACAGCCAGCCAATACTTCCTCCCTCCCTCCCTCCCCGCTCCTGTCAGAACAGATTGCATTTTGCTTCTGTTTTGATTTTTAAAGGAAAACATTCTGGACAGAAAGAGAGTATGTTTTCCCACTAGAAAATGTTAGTTTTCTTTGAAAAAAGGAAGAAAAACTCCCCCAAAAACCAACCCTATTGGGATCACACTGTAGGGCTGCAGTGCCTCAGTGGTTTCTTCTCGAGGCGAGTCCCCTGGAGTGGCAGGGCCAGCAGGGAAGTGCTGAATCAGAGCGTTCACTTGAGTCAAAATGTGTTCCATTTTCAAGTGTTTCATCTCACCACTGGAGCTGATGGTCACCTCTCCCACAAAAGTGAAGTTGTCTTCCATGCTGTCTCTGCAGGAAGGCCATGGGGCTCTACAGGCTGCCAGAGGTACCCGCCATGGCTGTGAAGCTCAGCACGGTGGAAAGCCGACATAAATTGTGCATTTTAGGGCAAAAAATTCAGAGAAAGGAGATGTTTCATCCTCTCTGAACATGATGCTGTGTTGCTGAATATGCAGATAGATTTTCACTACAAGCAGGATGTCTCCTATTTATAGCTTCTGTTTACTGGTAGTTACTCTGTTGTAAGAAATTATTCTTTCCTAATTCTCTGTGTTGATGGAGACGCCTTCCCAGCTGCTGCCCGGCCATGCCATGGAGCTCATCACACTGGGATGAGGAACATCATGGGAACATCAACCCCAGCACAGGTAGATCCACAGAAGGACCTCCTCCAGCGAGGAGATGACTGCTCATGGCCTGACAGCTCATCCCTAACAAGCCAGGGAGGTTCCTGGCAACCTAAGTGCCACTAAAGTAGCAGTCTGCTGCCACCAGATAAGGAAACCACTTTCTCACCATTATTGATAGAAAAGCAAAGTACTGACTGCCTGTACCTCCCCAAAGCCTCACATACACAGCATTAAAAGACATCCAGTAGTGGACTGTGTAAAATCTCACTGGAAGATTAAAGAAAAGAGAAAGCTGGCTTTAATATTTTAATTGCTATTGCATTTGACAATTTTAGGCTTTGGCTAGAACAAGGATCTAACAGAGATTCCTGCTAATAATTGCTTTTGCATTTAGAGTTATAAGGCTCTTAATTTTTATGAGCAATACTCTAAAAGAACTCCAGATTTTCTGACTTTCTTAGCCTTGTAAAAAAAATCCAAAATACTGGAGTAGAAAAGCACTCAAAAACCATAGATATTTTCCTAAAGCCAACCCCTACATTGCTTCAGGTCAGCTATGCTGCTGTTAGATACCCAGCAGCAGAACCAAGGCCAGCCAGAGCACCTCTGATGTTACTGTGCATGTGACACCCCAGCCTGGACAGACACAGCACCCAGAGCATGCCCACAGAAATGATTTCCACCTCTTTCCCCAGGGTGTTCTGGGCTGCCCTCTGGTCTCAGCAGGTTTGGGGATCCCACAAACACCCCCAGGAGGCTGTACCAGCAGGTTTGCAGGTGTGTGCTCATACCTGTGTGCAGCAGATCACCCACTGGTTCTATCAGCTCTTTGCTGCAGCAGTAGTAATTCTACTATCACTTGCTTTAAGGGAACAGCTGGGCTTGCTTCTTTGGTGTGTGTATTTCCAAACAAGTCAGCCAAGACTGGCCTGTGAATGCAGCAATGAAAGGCCCCTCTCAGAGAGCCTTTCCCTGGGCATCCAACAAAGGGGAAAATGAAGAGCTAAGCCTGGACAAGGCCCAAAGAGCTCTTCATATGAATAACTGCAAATGGGAAAAAGATGCCCCAAGAGACAGAGTTGGAGGCAAGTTGTGACAATGGTTAATAACTCCCAAGGCTGGCAGGGCTGAGGATTATTTAACAGCCCAGCATGCCAGTGGCATTGGATGGACACCATCACCCTCTGAAATCCTGAAGGATTTTGTTCAGTCTGCTTCTAAGTGACAGCTGCAGATGAAGACAGAGATTTTTGCTTTTCCAGCACTGAACAAATTGCACTTTTCAGCAACACCTGGCCAAGGTTCCCGCTTCCGTCTCGTTCTCCTCGTACCTTCTTAGTCAAACAGAATCCAGCCATCATTTTAACTTTCAATCCACAATGGAAAGGTCAGAGCCCATGGACAGAGGCCAAAGCCTTTGTTTGCAGCCCCAAATAGGATTGCATTAGTTAAGCCTTAGCTGCCGTTCTCAATTTTCTTCATTCACAGTATACACTGGCAGCCAATTTAGTTGAAAGAAATTTGGCAACTGCTCTTGGACCTTCATCCTCCACTGTTGCTTTCTCCCCCAGTTAAACCAACTATTTTCCTTTGCTATTAATGACAGATACTAAAGCATCTCACTAGTGCCCAAGCAGAGCAAACAAATGCGTGCCTGTTCAGGAACGACTTCAGGCCCAAACCACGAGGGTCTGATAGCAATTAATGCCTTTGTACAGAGACTTTTTCTTTCCATTGAAGCATTTCCATATATACCACAGAGCACATCACCACCCAGCATGCAAAAAGGGACAGTATGCACAGGATGATGTATCTATCAAACTAAACAAAACAGGAATTCAAACCCCTGAGGGCTGCAGAGGGATGACAACAGGATGCATAATTACTGGAATGGTGGAAGCCTAACTGCAGGCATGGTGGATCTTCTCCGATGAACAACTTGATATGGCATCTGTAGGTTTTTATGGCTTCAAATACATAGCACTATCAGTACTTTTTAGGAGGAACCAAGAGTATGAAGACCCTAAGACTTCAAAAGTAGCCTTCAAATACTGCTTTTCATGTAATGGACCTCTCCTAATAGGGATCAGGATAGGTCTCAACCCTGGCAGCACCAGATGCAATGACTTGCCAGGGGAAGGAGGCAATGGATGTGTCATCTCCTGGGCTGCACCACCAGCACGCATTTATCTGTGGTATTTGTTTCCCATCAGTAAAATGGAACCTGTATACATGGGAATACACATTTAATTCACAGGTGGCTATGCCATGGAAATCTGCAATGTGAAAGGTGCTTGCACACAAACTCCTTGGCATGCTGGAGTCCTCCAATGGTTCTTTCCCAAAATGAGTGGCCATGAAAGGCAAGTATCACTGAATGCAATCAGAACTTTAATTTACTATATTCCATTCAAAAGCTGCCTCCAGACAGGTTAATCAAGCTCTGCCAGCATAATTTCATACATTCCCCATGTTTTATTTATTCCTCTGATACGTTAAGAGGAAAATATACTGGGTTGTCCATGGGTCCTGGCTGACAATAAATATCAGGACTGGAAGTTGCATCGTTTGCTCAGGGCACTAATGAGAGGTTTGTAACAAAATCACACAACACTGGCACCATTTATTGACTTTGCAAAAGAACCAGCTTTCTAACTCACCATCATTAACTGATCCCATGAAAGTCAGGCTTCAAAGACAGAGAAAGTCCGATGCTGTTAGTGTAGCAGGTTTCCCACTGGCCGCTCACTCAGGGACTGCCAGTCGGATTACTTCCAGTCTTAACCCCTGGAGCTCAGAAATCCCTTTGTACTCTGAACTGAAGGGAAAGCTGAAATGTGCTGCTACGTGCTGTCCTTTTCCAAAGCTCACCAGCACCAGCTCCCCCAGCTGAGGATGCACCAGCAGCAGCTGGACCGGAATTTTTTTTCTTTTTTTTTTTTTTTGTACAATGAGGGTGGTAAAACACTGGCACAAGTTGCTCAGAGAGGTGGTGGTTGGAAACACCCAAGGTCAGATTGGGCAGAGCTCTGAGCAACTCCAATGTCGCTGCTCACCGCAGAGGAGTTGGACTAGATAATCCTTAAAGGTGACTTCCAACCCAAACCACTCTGAGATTCTGTGATGACATTCTTGACTGAGGAATGGCTGGACTCCTCAACACACTTAAACTTCTTCTGCAATTGAGAGCAGTAATGAAGAGACAGGTGAGAATCGTGATCCCCATTCCCCAAAACACAACTATTCAGCTAAGTCTTCATTTATGTCTAACATTTCTTTCAACCTGAGAAGACACCGTTGGTACAATGATGATTGTATTGCATGTTTTAGAACAGCAGAGTCGCACTGGTTATCCTGCACAGTTTTATCCTATCAGTGGCAGGAATTTTAACATGCCACAAATGCCTAATATCCTACTAGTGGTTTTGGATTTTTTCCAGTAAAGATCGTATATACTGCAAAATCCCCCTTCACCGAAATAGGAGCATTTAAATGGAATAGATAATTTTCAGCAAAAGTGTAATGGGTAAAAATGTAGGATAATTGCTTCTGCTTTTTCACTTCAATACTGTCAAAACATGTCTGTTCAATAAGCACAGAGCAGCTGTGTTTCAACTCTGTCATTATATTTAGACACATATATTAATTGAATTATATTTCTATTTATTTTATTCAATGCCATTCTGTTTATACACACGAGATGATTTATTATTTTTAAATTATTTTTTCAATACTGGCCATTCCATACAATTTTAAAATACTGCATTTCCTTTCCAACTCTGAAGTCTTGTTTAATGTCTAAAGACAAGCTGCAGAGCAGAATCAACATTCCTCCACGAGTCCTGGCTCCTACGCCTTATATGCCAGATTTTTGGAATAAATATAACCAACTGGGGGTTTGAGTCAGGAAAAACTAGCCCTGTTCTGTATTTGACAAAAACTGAAAATATAGGCTACTAGAAGGAAGAAATATATAAGGAACAACAACAACAACAAAGAATGCAAAAACCTTTTTAAGGGTCTAAAGAGAGTGATGTTCTCCAGGCAGGGTGATACATGAGATGTGGGCAGATGGCACAGTGTCTGAAGGCACATCCCCAAACCAGCAGTGCAATTGCACCCTCACCAAAAGGACTGGGAATTTCTTCCTCTAATGCTTCCCAGCACCAGGCCAGGATCCAAAGCCTCTGCCCAAGGGCATCTGCTCATTTGAAATGAGTGCACTGTGCTCCTTCCCTCCTTACCCACAAAGCTGGACATGAGATTTATGTTGGAGGAGGAGCAGAGTTAATGCGTGAATGACTTCACAAGGTTGTTAGGAGATTAAAATTGACACAGACTAAATTCTGCTGCAACCAACAGAGGTATAGGAAGGGGCTTGGGCCAACACTGGGACCTCTGGACAAAATAAACAGGTAATTCAGACTCAGGAAAGTCTGAATAACACCATGGGAAGCAGTGGGTTACTCACTTCCAAATGTCCCATGGGAGAAGGGGGAACCTTCTCCCCCAGTATCCAACATCCAAAGCCTGAAGGACAAGTATCAGAGCTTTCATTCAAAATCCAATGCACACAGAAAAAGGATTATTATTTTTCTTGGAGAGGGGGAAGGTCAGAGTCAAGTATGCTTTTCTTCCTTTTTTTTAATTTCAATGGCTTTACAAGTTCCTGAAGTCACTTGGGCTACAGAAATGTATTTCTATCATTTTCATTTTGACCAGCAAAGCAAGTGGTGTGTACAAAGGGAAAAAAAAAAAAGAAGACATGCACACAATATCAACCACAACACTGACATGAAATAAAATACTTCAGAGATATTATGATGTGTTGAGGCACCCTCCTGGCTACTCTTAAAAGATGTCAAGTGTAATTCAGATTTGATTTCTTCCACTGTGGGTAACCCTGGCAGCAAAAAACTTTCATCAATAAAAAAAAAAAAATTCAGCCACATGACTTAAAACTCCCTGTTTATAAACACTAAGAGGATGTGTGACCTGGATCATGAATCTGGTGCTCTCAAATTCCAAGTGCTGCAGCCAGCCAGCCAGACACAGGCCATATATCCTGGATCAAGACAACAATGTCAAATTAACCTAATTATTTTCTTGGAACAAAGGTTCTGAAGAGGTTTTGTTACAAAACGTTGATGTTTCCTTTCCCTGTGACAGCTCATTGGCCCAATGCTGCCTGGGAGAGAGAGAAGGCTCTTCCAGATAAAGCCTTGCCTGGTTCTAAATGCTGTGTTATATTTATACTAATACTGAAAACTTCTAACAGCACACACAGAAAATTTTTCCTTGTAAAACAGATGTGAGGCAGGACAGATGCTGAGCTTTGTTCTTCTCCTCACCATTCTTTTTATTCTGCTAAACAGACAATGTGGCAGGGAAGCACAGCAACTGGAACCTGGGAAAGCCAAACTGAACAACAGAAGTTATGCCCACACAATAAAGTAATTTGATGCAAGAGGAGGAGCAGATCAGTAGGTCAAAACCATCTACTACCAGAACTGGTTACAGTTCTAGAGGGAGGGTCCAGGGTGGTCCATGAGCCCACCAGCCAGAGTCCATGTGTGCACTGGCAGTGCCTGCAGGAGTGGTTCAGATTCTTGGGTCTGGAAAACAGAAGGAAAACCAAGCCTGCCATCAGAGTACAGTGCTGAGACAGATTTACAGCTGCACACATTAAATCATTAGAGACCTAAACACATTTAAAAAGCAGAAAGATGGAGTCAAAATTACTCTCTGAGTTAAAAGGGTATCTTTTCTTTTTTGCTTTACTGAAAACGTATTTCAGTTGCTGATTCTTTCCCTCGGATTTGATTTCTGGTTTTCTGGTCCTGTAGAGAAAAAGATTCCCTCTGGATACAAATACACCTGTGGGAGGGAGCTCACACATGAGCTTGGGTCTTCACTTCATTTCCTTTGCCATTCTGCTCCCCATGAAGCCCAACCAAAGGATGCGACTGATGTGTTTCATTCATTCGTTTGCTGTCAACTAAGATTTGGTTCCACGGGGGGGTTGTCAATTTATGAAGACCTTAAATTACGACTAGAAATATAAACGACAGCTGAATATGAAGGTTTTACTTTGTGTTTACCCAAAGATATGAAGGTACTCTTCAGTGCTGAGATCTGCCCTGGTACCTCCCAGGGAGCTGATATTAATTCTGGTCCTGAGAATGAGTTTCAGCCTGCAGCACTGGGTGGGGTGCCCACGTCAGGGAAAACGATCTGCAAATAATAGTTCTCCATCAGCAAAAAAAAGAAAGCAGTGGTTAAAAGAAACCAGCAGTTAAAGGTAATACCCATAAAAGAATCACAAAGTGGGATGCCGAGACCAACGAACACCCAGCTCTTTATGCCCTGCTTTCCTGCACTCACACCTACATAAGTAAGAAAGGAAGATGTAAGGAGGAAAACGCCAACATCTGGGAAATTCAGTTCTACGCAGAACGTGGCGAGTTTCCCCGAGCCACCAGCAGTCAAGTTCACTAATGATATCTGCTCACACAAAATGTCACCAACGAAACTCCCTTCCTTTAGGGGATGTTTCGTAAAACTTCCTAAGCGACACGCTCATCGTCCTGCTCGGAAAAGGTCATAAAACCCTGCATTCTCATTTCGCTCTGCTCTCGCCGACAGCTGTGATTTACAGCACTCCTGATTACTGCCACAGCCAGCAAGAGGCCCGCGCCTACCGACACCGGCACGCCAATTTGGCAGGCTAAAAGTCTCCTAAAATCATGAAGTGCTGCCATAACTTTATATGACTTCATTCCAAACCCTCAGCTATTTCTAAAATAAAGCGTTTAAAGACATTTCAGGGCTCCAATTACAGCCTCTAAAAGGAAATGTACTGCTGGAGACCTCGCGGTGCTCGTGCCCAAATCCTCCTGCAAATGTGCACTCAAATGCTTCCAAATTGGTTCCCGCAGAGTAAAGTTACTAGAAATCAGTGCACCATTTTTCACTTCATTTTCCGACGACTTTATAAGGCTGGGAAGCGAGAAGCATACTGAATGGATTTACATTGATGCCCAGGGATGCTGTGATGCCACAGCTAACAGCCGGGATGTAGGGTTTTATGTGGCTGTCCTGCTGCTGGCAAACCTTCCCGGTGATCAGCCCGTTCTCCCATGTGCCTGTTTTGTTCCATTTTAGAAAAACGAGTTTAAAAACAAAGAGGCCAAAAGCTATGGCCTGAAGGAAGCTCCACAAGCTGGGAGTGACCTCTGGCTCTGTCTGAACAGTCAATTTTCCTGTGCAAAACCTTCTTCAGAAGGTCAGGCTTCTGGCAGACCCTCTGCCAAGGGAACACTTCTCTTCAGCCTCAACCTCCCTTCAAGTTTCACATATCTATTCTAATCCCCAAGCAGAAATAGCTACATGCATGAAGCTAAAAGCAGGAAAAATACCAAAATCCTTTGTTGATACAGATTATATAAATACCTGCAAGGAACTTACAGCAGGTATTAATTTACCATAAAATATAGGTACTTGAATGAAAAGAAAAATTTCCAGCGAGCCTTTCAGCCTTGAAAAGCACTCTCATAAAACAGAGGGGAAAAAACATAATAGTTCAGGTTTAGTTGAAAATATTTGGCTCCTAAAAAAGGAGCAGAGCATAACAAGCTCTAAAAGTCTGACATGGGAAACCCAAAAATTAGGAAATGTTTGTTGAGAAAGGGTTTCAATAGTGGAGCAGGTATTATTTCGTGTTGAATATTTGTCTTTCCATTTTACTGCCTCTCAGATGAGGTCAGCAGTCTCAATATTAGCTGTTAGGTTGAGGGATACAAACCCAATGTAACAGCAGGAAATCACCTGCCAAGTGCACTGTGCAATGGGCTTAAAAACACCCCACTAACCCATTACCATGCTGCTTTCCAGTACTGGGCAAGCACAAACCAGTGTCCAAAGGCAAAAGGCCCAACAACCCACCCCGCTATTGGCTCCTGAACAAAAATTGCCAATTGCCATGCTTGTTGGTGTTACGCCTTTGGCACAAAGAAAAAGCTCTGTCCCTTTGAGCCTGGCTGATATGGAAGAACGCGGTCCCTAAATAGTGAGCCTTGAGCCTCCCTCCCCAGACAGCTCCAGTCTGCACAGGTGCAGTGGAAATAAATGCAGCTCCTACATTACAGCTGGAGAAGAGTGCTTTTTAGCAGCATTTCTCAGTTTCTTTAATGTCCAAGATAAAAATCAGCATATTGGCATTCTGAGTTTCGCTGATTCCGACCAGAAACCGTAAGCTGGATTTCTTTTGGGTTCCTTTGGTCCACGCAGTGCTTGGAATAGTCCTGATTAGATTTTACCACAGATTATTTTTCCTGCAGGGAAAGCAATGCTGCAGGGGGAAAAAAAATACAGCACTGCTTGTGCTAACAGGAAAGTTAAAGCCCTTGCAATTCTCACATGACGATGTCGAAGGGACTTACTCGGAGGCACAAAGAGCTGTGCATTGCGTTGGGAGCTCTGTTTGTAGTTTAAACAGTCAAAGTAGCTCCAAGGGTACCTTGTCTTCTTCCTCTTGTGGCTCTGGAAAGGCAGACATGTGAGCTGTAAGTGGCCCTGGTGGCTGGCACTGCTCCCAATTCATGAGCCTGCCCCCTGCTCAGCCACAGCCGGGCATCCGGCCTCAGCCCGAGAAGAGCATGGCAAGCAATGCAAAGGCACAAAGGCACAATGGCAACTCATGGATTATTAAACCTGATTGAATCTCTTCTTCAGTATCTGACAGGACTGAACACACAGCATCCTCACTCCTAATGGCTGCAGAAGGATTACAGAAGAACAAAATAATTATTTCAATGCACTTTTTTGAAGGTGTTTCTATATAAACCTATTAAATGTGCACAGAAACACACAAACTGGCCTGTAACAAGCTCCAAGGATTCCTCTCTTGCAAGTTCTTGATTGTTGAGACTGAGGTGACTTTTGCATCACATTTGGCTACTACAGTTGACAGTGAGGAAAATGCACATGAAGGTGAGTCCTTACTGCCAGGCTGCTCCAGAGGAGTGAGTGGCGAGAAGGCGATGGAATACACAGGTTTTATTACACACAGGCTGTGCTCTCCCACTGAGATATTGATGCCTTCCTCTTCTTTACTGCACTTTTTCCACTATATAACCTGTGTGTCTCGAGAACAGAGACATTCAGGGTACCAGGTTGTTTAAAACTTCTTATCTTTAAGTTATTTATAATCGGCCACTTTTCACAGGGAACTGCAGCTAAGGTTTTCTTCCAGAAAGGCGAGATAAGTTTAGCAGTAACTATGGGAGAGCTTTCAGCAGCAGAGTTGAGACAGGGATGAAGGAAAGTGAAAGCTGTCAGAGTAAATCCTAGGTGAGATGCCTCACTGCATCTTCATGCTGTAAGTTAGCACCAGCTCTCCATGGCAGCCTGCAGCTGTTCATGCTGTCATTTTGGACTTTTTCATCACCTATCTTCATTTTTATTAAATGGTGCAATTTGCCTTTTCTCCTTTGGCACGATTATTTAATTAATCTTTCTCCAGCATCCTGCTACCACAGAGTGCACAATCCAGATATTCCTAGAACCAAATTTCTAGCTGTCTTTTTTTCTCAGATAAAAACCGCATGCTAACAGGTGGAAAAATATTTCTTAGAAAAATTAATCAACTTTCAGCTCCTTCTGATAAGTAAGACTTATGTGTATTCAGCAATTCCTTGTAAGGAATGCATTTACTTCCCCCTCTCTGTTTTAGACCTCAGAATTTATAGTGCAAGGCAGCATCAGCATTTGCAGGTTGGATATTTATGTAATTAGCTGTAATTAATGGAACTTTTTATATAAAGCCCTTTCCCAGTTCTGGGAAACAACAACTTCAAATTCACCTGTTTAAGAGGAGATAAAGCAAGAATCTACAACTCTTCACCCAGCATCACATCAACTTGCTAAAGCAACCCCCATGCCCTGTGCTCCACGCATCAACCATTACCCCAAACCACTCTATGAAGATGAGTTTTATACCCAGCCTTTTTCAGTCTCACACATTTCAGATCAGACATGACAGCTCCTCAATGGATGTCATTCAAAACAAAAACGTGCTAATGACCAAAAAATTTGTTTTATGCGCTCCTGTACCTTGAGCAAAGTCTTCTACAAGTTCCACAAATGATCGGATATTCTACTGCAGAAAACCTGCTGATGGATGCTGCACATCTTGGAGCGCTGAACAACATAAAACCTGCTCCTGGCCTTTGCAATGCCAAGCAACATTTCTGTACATGTCTTCAAAAATATACTCGTGTCCTTATACCACAGAACAAATGCTTATTGATATTTCAAGTGTAGTCTACTGGATTTCTTAATAACCAAGGGTCTTTATTCTATTCACAATAGCATTCAGCCTGAGTAATTGTCTTCCATTCCCGAAAATGGCTGTGAAGCCAAATGTGGAAGAAAAGGGAAGAGCTCTGCACAGCATTTACAATAATTGTAATAGCTGTCCTGTAATATCTATTTGTTCTCTGTTATTGTTATTTCTTTTCTAGATCATTTTCATTTCAAAATATAATGCACCCATCACATTTGGAATATACACATGTAATTTCTATGTTTTGCATAAAAACAATGTAAGAAGTATCAACCTGTAATAAAGGCAACCTGGAATCTTCAGGAAAGTAACTGAACTTCAAAGTCACAAGAGCCACAACCTGTGCCTCTTGTACCTTACCTACCCATACCTCCTGCCCAGCAGCAGGTCTACCCACTCTGTTTGTGGTTTGGGGGCCCATTTTGTTACCCTTTGCTTCTTTGTTCCAATTTCAATTGATTACTGTTAAATAATGGTGAATTTTCCTGCACTGCTGCCAGCTCCACTGACTTGAGACATGAGTAGTTTCCTGCCTGGCAGCTCATGTACAAGCAAGCACGTAGTGTCCTGTGCATGAAGTGCTGCAAAACTCCACATGGTTGTTTGCTCAGAGCAAACCTGAGACGTGTCTCGCTCCCCAGCTCAATTCCTCTTTCACTGCTGTTAACACTGGGGTCCTTTCTTGCTCTGTTACCAGCTCACCCCTCCAGTTTGGTGTCTCACCTTTCCTCAGGTGCTGGAAGCATTTCTGAGTAACAGAATTCATTTGTAATACCAAAATTCTGCAAAGCTCTCTGTTCTCACAGCATTACTCAACTCCCTAAAAAGAAATGTTTACCGTTCTTTGTGGTATTCCCTTCTATGCTTAAAATAACAAAAACACAGAGTAAGATAGACCTGGAAGGACCAACAGTGTCTACAAGCCTAATGCAAAGTATCTGAAGGACCTGTGTAACACAGGGTCTCCCACATGTCCCTACTCCTTCCAAGAGAATGTGTCCCCTAGTATGTAACTTGACAGTCTCTTGCTACTGCTCCAGGCTACATCTCTTTATCCTGCCTGATGTGGGTATCTCATTCTCTCTGCAGCAACCTGCCACCTCAAAGCTGTCACCAGGTCTACCTTCTACCTTCTCTGTAAGCTAAACAACCAGCAATCACCAAATACTTTGTCCCCTAAGCTCCCAATTATTCTTGCTGCTCCATTCACACTCTTCCCAGTTCCCCTTTCCCATGTGCATACTCACCATCCATCCAAGAACAGTGCTCAGGCTGACACCTGCCACACGTTGACCTCATCAGAAGGAAAAAAACCACCAACAAACAAATAAATACAACAAAGTTTGGGGAGCTGGCAAGGTGCAGTCCAAGTGCTGACATCCAGCAGCAGTCTTGGTGCACCTCTGCGGGCAGACTGTCCCATCAGTCCCATCTGTCACTGCCATGCTGACATGAGTCTGACTAATTCATGAGCTCACCACCCTCACTAACTTCACATGCCACAGTGTTCAAGAGAGAAAAGGGCTGGATGGACTGACGTTGTCAATTGTCAGCTGATGTTGACCTCTTTGAAGCACCTACTCTGACAACCTCTCTTCTGACAGCCTCTGCCCAAAGAGCAGCATCAGGTGCGTTCTTCACAAGCCTATCACTGCCAGCTTCATGTCTAGAACTCCAGCAATGGGCACAAAACACCTGCCACTCAAAGCTTTAAAAAACCCAAACAAAACAACTGCTCCTGTTTTGATGGCAATCTCTTGTTGACTACCAAGCACAGCAGGAAGATCTCAGATGCTCTTGGTATGGCTACAAAACGAAACAAAACAAGTCATTCATTGAAATTGTTCAGATACTCAACTGGTAGGAATCACTGCCACTCCAGGAAAGTCAGAAGACCAGAACCCTGTTCATATTAAAAACAGATAGATCCCCAGAGTCCCCTGCAGACGTTTATCTGCTAGCAATCTAGAACACTATTTTCTGACTAATACTTCAAAGTCCTCATTTTTTTCAGCCTCAGACTCCTCACATCCATTGCTCCTGCTGGGATTTTGTAACTCACCCTGAAGCTTCAACTCTAAGACTTATATACATGATTTATCTGCAAGAGCCTTTTCTCCTCTTGTCTGGTTCCTCAACAATTCAAGGCAGTACCCAAGACAAACACAAGGCTTTTCCTTTAGCCAGTCTGGGTAAGTACTGTCCTGCCTAAAGTTTTTTATTTTAAGGCATTGGTC